>JADBJO010034945.1:0-12851 GCA_016801955.1 Conus betulinus
ATTCTGTCGTTGGTCACTTGTAGACCAGATTCCAGTGAGTCACTCTGAGCCCTTCAGCCCGTCCACACCTCTTCATCTTCGTTCTGCTGCTGACATCCATATCTACAACGTTCTTCTTTCTGACATCCACATGTACAGACTTCCTTCTTTTGGCTCTAAATCATTCGGTCAACGTTTTCCTTTCCTACCAGGGTCCCTCCACCTGTAACCAGCTCCCTTTTCTCTGTTCGCCAAGCCAAGATTTACATCTTTCCGAAAATTGTTTCCTCGAAGAAGCGTTGTGACCCTTACTCATCATCCTTCCATTTAGTTTTACTTGTTCTCTGAATCTAGGGCATGGAGTGTAAGTGTGTGTGTGTGTGTGTGTGTGTGTGTGTGTGTGTGTGTGTGTGTGTGTGTGTGTGTGTGTGTCTGCACCGCTGCCACTGGAGTTACTGTGATGGTATTTCATTTAAATCGTTCTACTAAAACAGAACTAATATAGGAGAACTAGGAATGTATCCTGTTTCAGTTCAAGTATATGCACGAATGATAAAATTCTGGTCATCCTTACTTTCACCCCAAACGAACAAATATTCATCTAGATTGTATCAGGTATTATATGATTTATACAGAAATCAGGGTTTTACATCTAGCTGGTTGATGTGTATACGGAACATCCTTATCGAAACAGGATTCGACTTTGTGTGGGAGACACAAAAGTTTTCGTCTGTTCATAGTATCTGTAGAAATGTTCGTAATTCATTAGAAGATGTTTTAAAACAGAGTTTTGCCGTGAAAAATATATTGAAATGTTGCCTGATGTTTATATATACCCACTAATTCGGTTCCGCTGTGGTAATCATAAACTCATGATCGAAACTGGCAGACGATTTGGAATACCTCATGATGAACGATTTTGTCGGGACTGCGACCAGAATGACCTTGGCGACGAATTTCATTTTGTAATGAAATGCACCAAATATGATGATATTAGAAATAAGTTTATACCAAAACAATTTACATGTATAAAGTCCGTATTTAACTATTGTCGTTTGCTCTGTGGGTATAAAAAAAAGTGTTACTAAACTTAGCGAAGTTTTTAAAACTTAGTAAAGTTGTGTAACATTATATCCAGTGTGTTAATTATCGGGAAAATTTTTGGATGTTTGATGTGTTTCGTTTACATTTGTTCATTTTGTTTCAAGTCCTCCATGCCCCAAAAGGGGTCACAGGATTAAATCTTTGAATTGAATCTTTGAATGTGTGTGTGTGTGTGTGTGTGTGTGTGTGTGTGTGTGTGTGTGTGTGTGTGTGTGCGTACGTGTGCTTGTGTGGGTTGTGTGTGTGTGTGTGTGTGTGTGTGTGTGTGTGTGTGTGTGTGTGTCTGTTTGTGTGTGTGTGTGTGTGTGTGTGTGTGTGTGTGTGTGTGCGACTTAGCAATTATTGTCGTCAGTTGGGGGCTTAGTAAGTGGTATCCTGCGTATGTTGAATCAGAAGAGGCACTACTGAACACTACCGAAGTGGCCCGGCAGCAGTGCAGCATCTCCTCCGGTGTGTTGCCTCTTAACGACCTGACATTGACTGCTCCCTGTGGATTACCGGTTCCGGGGCTGCAGCGGGACGGGCCAGGATGTGGCTGTGGACCGGGGGACTGGGAATGAGCGGCGTGGGTTCAGTGCCACTGAGGGGCATAGAAGATGGGACAGCAAAAAAAAAGAAAAAAAAAAAAGAAGAATGAAAGAAACTCCTGCACCCACCCACACTCGTGGGTAACCATACTGAGAGTCCAATACGTCAGTACCAGTCCATGGAGACCTTGTTGTATGGATGTGTGATGGCATCATCCGGAGGGTAACCATACTGACACTTGCTCCACAAGTTCGCTGATAACAGTCAGTGCATCAGGATCCTGTGCTGATGTTTCCTGCGCGTGCTGGATCACAGAGCAGGCAGCACTGAACACCACCACAGTAACTCCAGTGCATCAGAGCAAGCAGCACTGAACACCACCACAGTAACCAGTGCATCCACAGTAACTCCAGTCCAGTGCATCAGAGCAGGCAGCACTGAACACCACCACAGTAACTCCAGTGCATCAGAGCAGCACTGAACACCACCACAGTAACTCCAGTGCATCAGAGCAGCACTGAACACCACCACAGTAACTCCAGTGCATCAGAGCAGCACTGAACACCACCAGTAACTCCAGTGCATCAGAGCAGGCAGCACTGAACACCATCACAGTAACTCCAGTGGCAGCGGTGCAGTCACTCCTCTGCCGGGTTGCTTTATGGCGACTTGAAATTGAACATTCGCAGTAGACAGCCGGTGTCGGAGCCACTGTGACTTTTTTTCTGCAGGGGACGTCGATTTCGGAGGTGTAAATGTGACGTTGATAGGGTGACACAAGACATTGGGGGAAAAAAACAACTAACAAGCAAACAAACATGAAATTGCTGTGGCGGTATTTTTCCCCCTCTGTCACACAAAGTGGATCAGAGGTTGTCCTCCTCTGTCTGTATGTCTATCTGTCTGTCTGTATGCCTGCCTCTCTGTCTGTGTATCTGTCTGTCTATCTGTCTGACTGTTTTTTTTTTATCCGCCTGCCTGCCTGTCTGTATGTCTGTCTGCCTGTCTGTTTAGCTGTTTGCCTGCTTATCTATCTGTCTGTCTGTCTGTCTGTCTGTCTGTCTCTCTGTCTGTGTCTCTGTCTGTGTGTGTGTGTGTGTGTGTGTGTGTGTGTGTGTGTGTGTGTGTGTGTGTGTGTGTGTGTGTGTGTGTGTGTGTGTGTGTCTCTGTGTGTGTGTGTGTGTGTGTGTGTGTGTGTGTGTGTGTGTGTGTGTGTGTGTGTGTGTGTGTGTGTGTGTGTGTGTGTGTGCCAAGGTCACGTGTGTATCTGCTGACAGCTCTTAACGCGTAGCTGCCCTTGCCCTTGCGCTCTTGTATTAGAGCCCTACACTCCGAGGTAATCTGGTAGTTCGTCTGTCTGCAGAGAGGCATAGACTAGATGGTAAAACAGTTGTAATGATGAGGATAAGAAAATAATTGTAAATGTATATTTTCATAAAAAATACTTCCTTTCTTGATTCAGTGTCATCAGGAAAAGCTGATAGCTGAGTCAGCGTCTATCCTTATAAACAAAGATTGTATGCTGAGTCGCTGTTTGAACTCCCAAGCGAAAGCTGTTTGTTGAGTCCGGAGGAAGAAACGCTAGGAAGAGTTTGACAGCAGGTCTTCAGAGAAGAAATCCTTCAGACAAGTGTTTCAGCGTGAAGTCTTTACATTTAAGAGGGCTAAGCCACGTCCAGGTCATGATTCCTTGATGCCCTTCAGCTGCCTGATTTTCTTTTTCATTTTTTTTTTTTTTTTTCTGCCACTGCCAAGATTCTAACACGCCACTAGCTCCACAAACAGAGAATGCTCTGTCGAGTCAGTGCACGGATGTGGTTCTATTTTGAGGTCTGTGAATGCGAGGCTTTCCGAACGAAGAAGAGGTAGCTTCCAGAAAATGGGAACGACATCTTAATATGAATGGTGATTGGCGAAAGCACGAAGGACTGTCCTTCACTGTTTGGTTGTTTCTCCAGTCTTCCTGTCTCATTTCTGTCAATTTTCATTGATGCCCATTTCCGTTAAGGATGTTTTGTTTCAGGTGCACGCGTCCCGTGCATCATCTCTCTTTTTTGTGCGCTCCATGCTTTTTTCATTCTCTAAAAAAAAAAAAAAAGCCGGCTTTTTTTTTCTCTGCTTCTCAGATCTAGAACTGACACATACCTTCTTGTCTATCCAAACAAGTTTCACGTGCTTCAGGGTTTATTGCTTCTCTCCTGTCTACAACAAACAATGAGCTACTAAGCCTTGAATATGCTTGTTTTTCCAGTTTTCTGTTTGTTATCTGCTAATGATAACATTCGCCCCCTTTTCTTTCCTTTTTTTTTTTCTTTTTTTTTAAGTTTTGTTTTGGTTTGGTTGGTTTGTTTGTTTTTTTGTTTTGAGTTGGTAAGAGACTGCAGGCAGAAATTGGCACATAAAAGCAAAAATAAAATAACTCAACAGCAAAACCTGGGAAGAAGCAAATTACAACACAGGCACAACAGGTTTTGATCTATTGGGTCTTCTTTTCTTCGGGTACGATAGACAACATACAAACTAATGGAAACAAAAGATGAACAGTATTGAATGTAGTTTGTCCTGCCTGAAGAAGACACAATGGGTCGAAACGCGTCGTGTCTGCACAGTAATCTGTTAGTTTCTTTGTTTGACAGCCTGGTGATTCTCGTTTTTTTTTGCGCTTGTGCACGCATCTGTTTGTGGGTGCGTATGCGTGCGTGCGTGCGTGCTCGCGCGTGCGCGGGTGCGTATTTTTGAGTGGGTATGGTGTTATATGGGAATGTGTAAGTGAATGTTACTTGTGTGTCCAAAACTGTTTTGAGACTGGCGTAAACAACCTTCTGCTCGCAAGATACAATGCAATGGCTCCTTTACGCTGTCAGTGATGATTTTCACAGCTACACGTTTCATCTCACCCCCACCCCACCCCTATATCTACCCCCCCCCCTCATCCCCCCTCTCTACTCCTGTCAATCCTCGCTGAACCCAGCTTCATTGCACTTTTCTTTTTTGCCAAACTACTTGTACATCTAAGTAGTAGCAGACAGAAGCTTTGGTCTTTGAAGCGTTCATTTCGCTGCCCTGTGTATCAACTTCCCTTTTCTGAGTGAAGGTCACAACACAATGCGAGCATCTCAATTAGAATCCGTGTTTCTTTTGAGAACTTCTCGTAACTGAGATCAGATTCAATTATCTCTTGTTTCTATTTCTTCTTTTTGTGTGTTTGTTTCTCCTTACTCTTTTTTTTTTTTACTTTTCTCTCTCTCTCTCTCTCTCTCTCTCTCTCTCTGTCTCTGTCTGTCTGTCTGTCTCTGTCTGTCTGTCTCTCTCTCTCTCTCTCTCTCTCTCTCTCTCTCTCTCTCTCTCTATCTCTATCTATCTCTCTCTCTATCTATCTCTCTCTCTCTCTCTGTGAGCTTATGTGAGAACAACACGTGTGTGTGTGTGTGTGTGTGTGTGTGTGTGTGTGTGTGTGTGTGTGTGTGTGTGTGTGTGTGTGTGTGTGTGTGTGCGTGTGTCTGTGCGCACGTGTGTGTGTGCGCAGGTGTGTGTGTGTGTGTGATGTGTGTGTGTGTGGGGGGGGGGGACATAGGAATGAATAATTAAATGTTTATTTGTGTCCAAGACTGTTTCGAGACAGACGTAAACAAACGTTCTGCTCACAGGACACAGTTCAATGGGCTCCGTGACGATGTTCACAGCTACAGGTTTCATCCCGTGCCCACCTCCACCCCCACACCCCATCTGTCCCGCCCCTTGTCATCATACCTACCTCTGTCTTCCTGTAAATCCTCGTTCACTGTTGCCTACCTACACTATTTTTTTTTTTCTCCCAGCTTCCTTTACATCTATGTTGTTTTTTTTTCCGGGTTTTGCCTGAAGCAGACAGACAGGCTCAGGCTCAACAGTGTGGTGCCTTGTAGCGTTCATTTTGCAGCCCAGTATATTGACATCTCCTTTCAGTTAATCAACAGCCAAGAAGACATGTTATAGTGGGGGAGGAAAGGGAAGCCTGGTGCGTGGCAGATGTCTTTAAAACACTGACTGGGAGGCTGCGTGTCCAGTCTCACTTCGAGTCAGAAAAAAAAAAACAAACATCAAAGAATACTGTACTTTCTTTCTGTCACAAAAACCGTGACACATATAGACTGATTCCAAAAGTCATCGCGATGGTCCTCAAATAGGCTGGAGTCAATGCGACCGTTAAATCGACCATTGGCAATGACTGGGGGAAAACAATTTACTGATGGGAGGGAACCGAAAACACAAGAAAAACAGCAGTTTCAGTAGACATTGAGCACTCACAAGAAATGAAGGTCACAACACAATTCCAGCATCCCAATTAGAGACCGTGGGTCTTTGAGAGTACTTCTCGTCATTGAGTTCTGATTCGATTATCTCTGTTTTTCTTTTAAATCAATCCTAATTCTTTTCTTTATGCTTTGGTTCCATCACGGTGTACATTCTGGCTTTTTTTCCCCCCCCCTCTCTCTCTCTCTCTCTCTCTCTCTCTCTCTCTCTCTCTCTCTCTCTCTCTCTCTCTCTCTCTCTCTCTCTCTCTCTCTCTCTCTCTCTCTCTCTCTCTGTAATTTTGTATGTGGGCATGTATGCGCGCGCGCGCGCGTGTGTGTGTGTGTGTGTGTGTGTGTGTGTGTGTGTGTGTGTGTGTGTGTGTGTGTGTATGTATTTTTTGTACGTGCGTGCGTGCGTGAGTGCGTGCGCGTGTGTGTGTGTGTGTGTGTGTGTGAAAAGTGTGTGTGTGTGTGTGTTGGAAAAGCAGTGTTCATATTCCTGCTGACACAGTGGTTGGGTCGGATTCTGTCTTTATATCTCTCTGTGTTCGTCTGTCTGTCTGTCTGCCTCTCTCTGCCTGCCTCTCTCTCTGCTCTCCTCTCTCTCTCTCTCTCTCTCTCTCTCTCTCTCTCTCTCTCTCTCTCTCTCTCTCTCTCTCTCTCTCTCTCTCTCTCTCTTTCTTTTATGTGTCAAAGTGATGTGTTGTCATCTCCCTATTCATAGCTATCTCTTTCATAATGTTCAGAGTAATTCTTTTTATTTCTCTGTCTGCACAAAACCACGGGCTAAATGGATTAAAAAAAATGTGCGTGGATCTTTGAAAGCACTTCCTTCTTTAATCATCGTATATCTTCACAAATAAGGCTGCCTGCAAAATCAGTATCTGTCTTCATAGCACACTCTGTTGAATCAGCCTCCATCTTCATAAACGACGCTGTTTCTTCAGGCAGAGATGAAGCTCACCGAGAATTTGTTGTCATCAGCAAAGGCTGACTGTTGAGTCGATGTACGTTTTACAGTCAAACGCTATTTGTTAAGTCCATGTCTACTTTCACAGGCAAAGGCTGTTTGTTAAGTCCATCTACTTTCATAGGCAAAGGTTGTTTAAGTCCATGTCTACTTTAATGGGTAAAGGCTTGTTAAGTCCATGTCTACTTTCATAAGCAAGGGCTGTTTGTTAGGTTCATGTCTACTTTCATAGACAAAGGCTGTGTGTTAAGTCCATGTCTACTTTCATAGGTAAGGCTGTTTGTTAGGTCCATGTCTACTTTCATAGGTAAAGGCTGTTTGTTAGGTCCATGTCTACTTTCATAGGTAAAGACTGTTTGTTAGGTCCATGTCTGCTTTCATGGGTAAAGGCTGTTTGTTGAGTCAGAGTTCGAAAACGGTTCTTTTTTGATGGCCGTGGAGGCGAAGCTTGACAAAAGAAGAAACCATTTGTAAGGAAATGATGAAACGTTCCAGGAAAAGGGAACGCCATCTTAATTAGCGCTGGGAATGGTGGAAACACACGTGATCTTCCTTTTCTGTTCCGACGTGGCTTTAACTGTGGCTACTTCAGTGTTGTCAGTTTTTATTGATGCCCCTTTCTGTGGGTTTTGTTATGTGTGGTTTGGTTTGCTGTAGTTTGTTTTGGCTTTTGTCTCAGTTGAATGCCGCACTCTTTTAAGCATCACATTCTTTTGTACTGGCCTGAAAGCGAAACAAAATCATTTTCAAATTTGAATTTTTTCCCATCTTATTAGATGAACGACACATCCATCTGTCCAATCTCAATCTGTCTCTTCATTCTTTTTAACGTTCTAGTTGTACATATTACTATGTGCATCTCTCTCTCTCTCGATCTCTCTCTCTCTCTCTAACTCTCTCTCTCTCTCTTGTACATATTACTCTCTCTCTCTCTCTCTCTCTCTCTCTCTCTCTCTCTCTCTCTCTCTCTCTCTCTCTCTCTCTCTCTCTCGTCTCTCTCTCTTTCCTCAATCCCCCCCTCTCTCTTTCTCCTCCCCCCCCCCCCCCTCCCCCTCTCTCTCCCTTCCTTCAATATTGTTTTGTTGTATGTGAATGAAAACACTCGTTCGTGATGTGTTGGTGTTCGATGTCTGTGGTGGGATTCTGAATCGCAGATGACCAACTCGTCGTCTGCATGTATTCTTGCCTAAGGTTTTGCTTTCTCTTGGAGAGTGAGGTTTTACATGCGTCTCTGTTCAACGTCAGACAAGCGTGAACGACTCGTTGAATTGAACAGACAGAAACAAATGGTTCCCATATGCTGCGAATGAAGGAATATATTGCTACACGTTAATCCACTCTTTCCAACAGCATATCTCCCCCATCCCCCCCCCCCTCCCCCGGGTCCTGCACTTGTAATTCTGAGCTGAATCATTTCCATAGTGACTGAAGAGTTGCCTGCCAGCACGCTTTTCTCCTCACTGTTTACTACGCTCTGCTATTTGGGGTGTGTTCGTTCGTTCGTTCGTTTGTTTTTATTGTCTACCTGAAGCTGAAGCGACTGAACCAGGATCGTTGCTATGGTGTGTGTTTGTGAGAATATCTTGGCCCTACATCTCAACATTTATTCATGTGTTCTTTTATTTTCTCAGTGGCAAAGCAAACAAGCTGCACTGAGGCAAAGGTTTTTTTTCTCTGCGTCTAGAATGCCTTTAAGCTAAAAAAAAAAAAATCCGGATCCAAGCATGACATTTCTAACTTCGAGCAACAATTGTTCTCTTTCTTAAAACTATGACGCAAACAAATTGCTTCTAAAAAATACCATCGCAGTTGTCTTTAAAGACGAGCCAGAGTCAAAATCACAGTTGAAACGACAGCTTGGTGTCAGGCTGGAAAAGACGGCACTGACAGACAGAAACAAAATACAAGGGGAAAAAAGAAAGACCGTCGGCTTGGATGGAACAACGCAAGAAACGTGATCTTGCAGTTTGTGCGTGGCATTTAGTCGCCGTAGTGTGTGTGCGTGCGTGCGCGCGTGCGTGCGTGTGTGTGTGTGTGTGTGTGTGTGTGTGTGTGTGTGTGTGTGTGTGTGTGTGTGTGTGTACGGTTGTGTGCCTGCGTGCCTGCATACCTGCGTGTGTGTGTTCTGGGCATTATGAAAAGAAATGTCCGTCGTTATTAGCCTCCATTTCAGAGAAAAATAGTCTGGTGCACTATGTTTTTGAGGTTCTTGCCCTTTCGAGGGATTGTTTAAAACTGAATTTATTCTCCGATTGTAGCGACTGTTCAGGCTACACCTAGGTCTCCAGCACGTAATTCTCTTCCCTCTTCAAAGGACTGGCAATAGTTAGGTCAGTTTGGTTACCAACAGAAAAGGGTCAGAACAAGTTTCACGACTTGTTTTAGGAGCTTCAAGCTACCCAGGTTTGGATCAAAGCTTGGTGATCGTTGGACTGGATGTTGCCACATTTCTGTTTAGTTGATGAGACAAAAATAACGAGATGGGCATCCATGACCAGACACAATCCCTCCTCCTCTTTCCCTTAGAAGGTTGTCTGCTTTTTTTTTCGCGCGCGCGCGCGCGCGCGCGCGCGTGTGTGTGTGTGTGTGTGTGTGTGTGTGTGTGTGTGTGTGTGTGTGTGTGTGTGTGTGTGTGTGTGTGCTTTGTCATCTCTGAATGGAAGCAATGGTCCTGGATCATGTAATGTTCAACTGTCCATGGGATTTTTAATTGCAGATTATTAGACTTGTCTGTCCGTATGGATGCATGGATTTTCCCATGTGCCTATAGTCGACATAATACAAACGTTTAGTTTAAGACAGTATTGTATAATTTACTAACAACAATCGGAAGAGAAATGCCTCTTTAATTATCAACATTTGTTTTACTTCCTTTCTAATGCAGTGGTAAAATCGATGCTTCTGACCAGCTCTCAGGGTACATTCCAGAAGAAAATACCCTATTAAACAGGGGTAAAAGAAATTGTACAAAAATGTCAGAGGTACGCAAGAAAAGGTCAGATGAAAGACCATCAGGGCCAGCTGCCTTACCGCTCTTTGATTTGTTAAAAGCCCAACAGAGTTCTGCTTCAGTGATGTCGTTATCCATTTCCAAATTAGCACACTGCTGACAGTTATCTGTTTCATGCATGCCGAGCGTGCTCTGAACATCTTCGGCAAACTGCGAGTCATCCGATGTCTGTCTTACATTGAAAAGATTCTAAAGTAATCATACCTAGCACGCAGAGTTATTTCTTCCTGTTTGCTCTGAGTTTTTATCAAAGCATGAGTCGGTCAGTTCTTTTACCAACTATTCATCATATTCTGATTGTTTGACTTTACTAAGGGCTTTTAACTCGTTTTCGCATCAGTGTAGCTCTCTTTTGTGTCGAAAAATTTTAAAATACGTATATTTTTCCTATTTGATTCGCTCACATTCTTCATCCCACCAGGTGGGTTGTGCACGAAATTCACATTCAATTTGTTTCAACCTCATTTTTTTTTTTTTTTTTTTTGCAGCATTTTGAATGAAATTTATAAACTTGATGCACGCTTGTTTGACATTATCATCTAGAACTAACACGAACTTTTCATACTCTTTCTGAACATTTTCATGACAGTAAGTATCCAATGATTCAGCATGCTGTTCTTTCCATGAATAGCTAATTCTGTTTACTAAATCGTTTTCCGTCTGCTCTTCAGGCGCATCAACAGAATCGTAAGGAAGGCAAATAACAATGGGGAAGTGGTCTGATTCAGTTCTGTTAGCAACATACATATCTGATTTCAGTTTGAAATTTTGGCATTGAACAAATGGAATAATCTACAACACTCTTTCCTCTATTTGCTACACACGTAATCTCACCCTTCAGAGTCACTAATAGTTCTACCATTTACAATAATAATCAAATTCTTCACAGATTTCAATAAAGTTTCGTTCTAAGTTATATATATAAACTCACCGATTCTTATTATTTCCGTTTATTTTGAGGGCCTTCAACTAATAGTTCGCCGAATTCCTGAAACGAGACATGTTCATTTACATCATTCGTATCAAAGTCAGAAAGTCCAGATGTCCTAGCATTAATTTTGCCACATAACATCCATGCCAGGTCAGGTATGAGCACATTATTTGTGATATGTAATCTCCTAATTTCTCAATTTTATCATCATTATCATTATCAGAAATAAGAGATCTTTCCGGAGGTACATACACACAAACCCACCAATGCATCAAAAAGGAAGAATTAGATACGGACTTACCAATCTTTAGAAAAAGTCTTCAGCTGATTTCAATAACTGTGTCACATGTAAAACTACTGGCTTGTGAACACACACAGAAACCCCTCCCTTTAATATATGCGTACGAGGAGTGTAAAGACTGTGTAATCCGGAAATGCTGCTTCTATAGCATTTTGCATGCATGACCAAATTCCCAAGAATGCAAAGATCTTATACTTTTCGTAAACGGATTTCCTTGGATATTTTTTAGTTTGTTGGCTAGTCTCTGAATATTCCATGTCATTATCTCTAACAGCGAGTGGTTACGTGCATGAAACAGTTCGTGATTTAAGGAGTCGTTCGCTATGTCCTCATCTTCTGTTTTATCTGTGACTGATACAGTCTCTTCTACAGACACTTAGTCCTCTTGCCTTATGTTTGTTTTGTTGTGATCCGCTGTTATATCACTAGATAATGTCTTTTGTGTTTGCTCATTATCTAATGTATCATCACCATTTATGCTGGTTGTTTGTGTGAGAGATGTCACCCTGCTATCGTGTGTCACGGTGTTTACTGCTTCACTAGCATCACCTGGTGGAGATGACAAAGTGGAATCTTTATTGTTTGCCGTGTCACTAGCATCACCTGGTGGAGGTAACAAAAAAGGAATCCTCATTGTTTACTGTGTCACTAACATCACTAACATCACCTAGTGGATGTTACAAAGTGGAATACTCATTGTTTACTGTGTCACTAACATCACCTAGTGGATGTTACAAAGTGGAATCCTCATTGCTCACTGAGTCACTAACGTCATTTAGTGGAGGTAACAAAGTGGAATCCTCATTGTTTACTGTGTCAGTAACATCTCCTAGTGGAGGTAACAAAGTGGAAATCCTCATGATTTACTGTGTCACAAACATCACCTAGTGGAGGTAACAAAGTGGAATCCTCATGATTTACTGTGTCACAAACATCACCTAGTAGTGAGGTAACAAAGTGGAATCCTCATGTATACTGTGTCACAAACATCACCTCAGGTAACAAAGTGGTGGAGTGTCACAAACATCAACAAAGGTAACAAAGTGGAATCCTCATGATTTACTGTGTCACTAACATCACCTAGTGGAGGAGGTAACAAAGTGGAATCCTCATTGTATACTGTGTCACAAACAACATCACCTAGTGGGAGGTAACAAAGTGTGGAATCCTCATCTAGTCAACAAAGTGGAATTACTGTGTCACAAACATCACTAGTGGGAGGTAACAAAGTGGAATCTCATGATTTACTGTGTCACAAACATCACCTAGTGGAGGTATAACAAAGTGGAATCCTCATGATTTGCCGTCACAAACATCAGCTAGTGGAGGTAACAAAGTGGAATCCTCATGTATACTGTGTCACTCAACATCACAAACATCCTAGTGGAGGTAACAAAGTGGAATCCTCATTGTATACTGTGTCACTAACATCACCTAGCTAGTGGAGGTAACAAAGTGGAATCCTCATTGTATACTGTGTCACTAACATCACCTAGTGGGGATAACAGAGTGGAATCCTCCCTGTTTAATGTGTCACTGACATCACCTAGTGAGGGTAACAAAGTGGAGTCCTTCCTGCAGGTTGCCTAGGCGTAGGGTCGGCCGGGCTTTCAGCTCTTTTCCTGCCGTGATGCCTGCCTCTGGGAGGAGGTGTCATAAACCAACGCCCGACCTTCACCGACCAGTGTGTCGAATCGGCTGCCTTGAGGAATTGCACTAGCAGACGACTCCTGTCTCTCACTCGTTGGGTGAAA
>JADBJO010034946.1:0-12849 GCA_016801955.1 Conus betulinus
TCACCGACATATCCGCCTCAAAGTCCAAGCCACGTCTTTTGCTTCCACCTAAGCATTCGCGACCATTTTCGGGGGCTGCCACCTGAGGCAGAGGTCACAGTAACTTTGGTGGGATCAGCAAGGGTGTTCGAGTTTCACCCACAGAAAACCCACGGACCACATAGGAAGCTCTCTAGCACTGTTTTAGGCATACTCCCTGTGACGTTCTTTCCGACAGGCGGCTCCAGTTTAACAACTGCCACCCCTTTGCTGTACTTGGCATTGTCCACATCATGTACTCCCACCTCCTCCGTCACAGGAGCTCCTATCTTTATCTTCTTCCCCTCCCCCCAGGTCTCTCATAGCCCTGGAATGAGATCGACTCTCAGCAACGAGCCGCCGTTACCCGCTCTCTTGAAGATGCTGCTGCCTTCTCCAGACAGCCTTGACTGGTTACAACCCTTGACCATTCGTTGCGTATCACCAGTTTCACAAGGGTACGAGCGGGTGGGTACTGATACCGTGGGGGAGATGGAGGAGATGATCTGGATGATTCACTCTGGAAACTGCGACTGTTCCCCTGCAGCTGAGGAAGATTCCGTAGGCGGGAGTGTGCGTGTGTGACTGGTCTTGGTCCCACGGGGGTGGAGGCTCAAAGGAGTCATTAATTAAAACTGCTGTGGAACTGATCTGCCTCACCTTGCACAGATCCCTGGGCCCCCCCCCATGAGGATCATCTTGTACTCCTCCTCCTCCTACCTCCTCAAAGAAAAAAACATCCTCCCTTGCACTCCTCCCCACAGGGATGGCACTTCTGTCCTCCTCATGTGGATTTCCCACAACCTGAATCCTCCTCCTGTGCTCAGGTCTGGTGTGGACACAGGGTCCTCCACACGGGTATGGAGGGTAGGGGCTAGAGTCAAAGTAGTTTGGTGGGGACGGGGTTCACACTGTTCCGTCTCTGTCTTCCCGCCATACTGTCTCCACACCCCGCCTACAGTCTCCGGGACAATCATCAGACCAAATTGTTGTCATCTCCACCTACACTCTCTCCTCCCGTTGCTCTCCCCCTATCTCCTCCTCCTCCTCTCCTCGCTCAGGGGAGGACTCTCCACCTTTCCTCCCTCCTCTTCACTGTCTTCCTCTCCTCATTCTTTGACAGTTGTCTTTTTCCAGATAGCTCATGGGCATAGGAAAAAGGCATCTGACAAAGACAAAGAAAGGAAAACTAGAAACATATATATGAAGTAACAAAGAAGTAAAAAATTGGTTCAAAAGCTTCTGAATACGCAAAAGAAGTTGAAGCTGGGGGGGGAAAAAAAGCAGTCTTCTGAACATACAAAGAACCTTGAAGGAGGAACAACCACCTGAAGACACTAAAAAGTGTTGAAACTGGAACAAAGGCATATGAAAATACAAATAAGTTAAAACTGCAACACAAGACATCTGAAAACTCTATGCTGAAACTGGAACAAAGGCACTGGAAAACAAATAGAAGCCAAAAATAGAAACGGAAGCATCTGAACAAGCAATGAACAACACTGGAACAAAGGCATCTGAAAACACATACGTCAACAATCGGAACAAAGTATCTGAAACACTTCAAGCTTGAAATCAGATAACAAAAGTATCAGCAAAGATGCTGTGAAACGGAAACGAAGGCATCTTAAATCATGTGAAAACTGAAACTGGAAACAAACACATCTAAAAAGACAACAAAAAAATTGTCTGTGCTAGTAGCATATCAAAATCTGACCTTAATTTTATCTGCTTGCCAATGCTCTCGACCTTTCCCGTCCCCTCCCCTCCCCACCCACCGTCTCTCCACACATATATCATGTATGATGATTGTTCTTTTTCTTGCACTATGCACACTCTGTGCTTGTGTGTGTGTGTGTGTGTGTTGTGTGTGTGTGTGTTGTTTGTGTTCAGTATGAGCATATGAGTTTATTTCTGTTTTTCCATGTTTGTCGGGGTGGCTATCATTTAAACAGGAAGGTCTCTTGACCATCAGATCACGTAGTTCTGGTGCAAGTGAGCACAAGTGGACTGTGTTTGCAACGTCAACACGGCTCTTCCCCGTCATCATCAACGCCTTTCTCACTATCCTTTCACCATTACCCAGTTAGCTATCACAATCTGCCATCAAGGATGACTCCACATTTCATTACCTTGCGGTTTACTTCAGATGTGTTTTGGTGAGTTCTGAGGTATCTGCTACAGAGTGTGTGACACTCATTAGCTAAATGCAGTCAAGGGTTTTTTTCCTGACAGTCACAAATCAACAATAAGGGTTTTTTTTTGCCTAGTGATGCACCGATAGAAAAGACAGTTTCCACTTCAATAAAATGGGGAAACGAATAAATTTTGACTATTATGTTAACTCTCTCCCGACCAAGCGCGCGTCTGTCCGTTTCTTCCGCGTCCCTTGACAAGCGCGCGTCCGGGACCGGAAATCACACACCAGCCAAAAGGCTGAGCGCCTGCCATTTGCGCCCGGTAAAACATGTGGCAACAATGGGCATGGCCATGTTTCTCGTAGAAAAGGAAGTCCCGCGAGAACGTGACTTCCTTCTTCCTGTAGCCATTTACGTTCCGTTTGCAAAAAAAAAAAAAACCCGCGAGTCGATGCGTGCCGTGGTTCTCGGAGTTACGAGTTTTTGGAGTTTTAAGGTCGAAATGCTGTTTTTCGCCATGGCTAAACTTTGATTTCTGCCGTTCTATAATGAGAGATTTAGTGGATGGAGATACTGTGTTTTGTAGGATTTTTACAGCATAGGCGGACTTAGTGAAAAGTGCTGGGTAATGAAGCCTAGAGTTACCTAGATTTTCACTGGGATGAGGGCTCCAGGTTATGGTGAAACAACGATTCGGAGAAAAGTTCTGAAGAAAAAGATTTTTTTTTTTTCCCCCGAGTAAATGGCTCACGTGACATCTCTTCAAAACTTATGATATAGCAACATATATAGTCATAGGAATTTTAAAAATTATTTTTCATTTCATTATTTTCCTTTCCTCTCTTTTAAATTATTTTTTTAATTGGGTAACCCTGTTTCAAAATTACGGAGTTACTTTACCTTGCCGACGGTTTTCGGCGTAACTAAGCTCAGATGAGTGCCTTTAAGCCGTCAGCTGACGCCGTAGTAAAAATGTACTTCCAGTGCCTATGGGCCGTCCACTGACGTCATGCATTTTTCTTGAATTTTCATTTCGTTACTATTCCTATCAAAGGACTGAAATAGAGTGTGCGTAGTAAGCCTTATATGTCTGCAGTATTAAAATGATATGCAAATGACCAACACGTGAGGGGAAAGACCATTTTTCCCTCATCACTGACTGCATGACCAGCCAGCGCTTTGTCCTCGCTTGCAAAGATGGCGGCGCAACCTTCGACGAGCGTAGCGACAAATCAACGTACTTACAACAAGCTGAGCGGGCTCTGCTAATCATTTTTGACAAAGATAATAACTTTTATTCAGCGACTCACTCGACATGAGTGGCCAGCGACGTGTTTAGTCAGCGCGAGAGGGGAGCGCGGCCTGCTCGCGGGCGTGACACACGGGCAGCAGGAAAGGTAGGGAAGAGGAGGAGTGAAAGAGAGGGTTGAAGTCCAGCAAGGGGGCGTGGTGGGGGGGAGGGGGGCGTGGTCATGACTGACCTGTCTGCATGAGGTGTGAGCGTCTGGATAGACTTCTAGACTGTTTTACTTTCATTTACAGGTGTGTAGTGACAATACAAACTTGATTTTCAACTTTTTTGCTTTGTGTTCTTTTTTGGATGTGAAGCTGTAGTGGTAAATACATATGTTTTTTGATTGTGCAAAAAAATCTATCCAAATCTAAATGCCCCTAAATATTTTTTTATGATCAAAAATTAAAACAAAAGAAGCCCAGATTCAAATCTCCATTCAATTTCCTTCAAAAAATCATATATATTTCATTTTATATCTTTTGTTGTTTTCTGAGCTAGAATTTTTTGTTAATTATTACCCCCAAATCATTAGATTTCCCTGGCCAGTGCCAGGAAATCTAATGATTTGGGGGTAATAATTAACAAAAAATTCTAGCTCAGAAAACTACAAAGATATAAAAATGAAATATATATGATTTTTGAAGGAAATTGAATGGAGATTTTGAATCTGGGCTTCTTTTGTTTTAATTTTGATCATAAAAAATATTTAGGCATTTTAGATTTGGATAGATTTTTTTTTGCACAATCAAAAAACATATGTATTTACCACTACAGCTTCACATCCAAAAAAGAACACAAAAAGCAAAAAAGTTGAAAATAAAGTTTGTATTGTCACACTACACCCACCACGCCCCCCTTGCTGGACTTCAACCCTCTCTTTCACTCCTCCTCTTCCCCTACCTTTCCTGCTGCCCGTGTCACGCCGCGAGCAGGCCGCGCTCCCCTCTCGCGCTGACTAACACGTCGCTGGCCACTCGCACACAGTGCAGAGTACACACTAGGCTAGCTCGTTCGTTCGACGTTGGTAACCAGTCAGCTGAACACACTCTTGAGATCGCACAGCACGACTCAATAACTGACGAATATGGTCGGCAATTCCATCACTATCATCATCTCACCTTCATGCTCGAGTGAGTCGCTGAATAAAAGATTATTATCTTTGTCAAAAATGATTAGCAGAGCCCGCTCAGCTGTGTAAGTACGTTGATTTGGTCGCTACGCTCGTCGAAGGTTGCGCCGCCATCTTTGCAAGCGAGACAAAGCGCTGGCTGGTCATCCAGTCAGTGATGAGGAAAAATGGTCTTTCCCCTCACGTGTGGTCATTTGCATATCATTTTAATACTGCAGACATATAAGGCTTACTACGCACACTCTATTTCAGTCCTTTGATAGGAATAGTAACGAATGAAAATTCAAGAAAAATGCATGACGTCAGTGGACGGCCCTATGTTGCTATATCGTAAGTTTGAAGAATGTCACATGAGCCATTTACTCGGGGGGAAAAAAAAATCTTTTTCTTCAGAACTTTCTTCTGAATCGTTGTTCATCATACCTGGAACCTCATCCCAGTCGAAATCTAGGTAACTCTAAGCTTCATTACCCAGCACTTTCACTAAGTCTTATGCTGTAAATCCTACAAAACACAGTATCTCCATCACTAAATCTCATTATAGAACGGCAGAAATCAAGTTAGCCATGGTGAAAAAACAGCATTTCGACCTTAAAACTCCAAAAAATTCGTAACTCGAGAACCACGGCACGCATCGACTCGCGTTTTTTTTGCAAACGGAAGTAAGCGGACGCGCGCTTGTCAAGAGAGTTAACATAATAGTCAAAATTATTGTTGATTTGATGAAGTGGGAAACTGTTTTGTAGGGGAAAAAAAAACCCTTTACTGCTCAGACTGAAGCATTTAGCTAATGAGTGTCACACACTCTGTAGCAGATACCTCAGAACTCACCAAAACATCTGAAGTAAACCGCAAGGTAATGAAATGTGGAGTCATCCTTGATGGCAGATTGTGATAGCTAACTGGTAATGGTGAAGGGTAGTGAAAGGTTGATGAGGGAAGGCCGTGTTGTTGGGTCACTTGTGCTCACTTGCACCACTACGTGATCTGATGCAAGAGACCTTCTGTTTAAATGATGCAAACATGAAAAAAGAAATAAACTCATATGCTCATACTGAAACACAACACACACACACACACACACACACACACACACACACACAAGCACAGAGTGTGCATATGTGCAAGAAAAGAACAGATCATACATGAATATGTGTGTGAGAGACGTGTGGGTGGGGAGGGGAGGGGACGGGAAAGGAGAGCATTGGCAAGCAGATAAAATTAAGTCAGATTTTGATATGCTACTAGCACAGACAGTCGTAATTTTTTTGTTGTGTTTTTTAGATGTGTTTGTTCCAGTTTCAGTTTCCACATGATTTAAGATGCCTTCGTTTCCGTTTCAGCATCTTTGCTGATACTTTTGTTCTGATTTCAAGCTTGAAGTGTGTCAGATACTTTGTTCCGATGTTGACGTATGTGTTTTCAGATGCCTTTGTTCCAGTTTGTTTCATTGCTTGTTCAGATGCTTCCGTTCTATTTTTGGCTTTCTATTTGTTTTCCAGTGCCTTGTTCCAGTTTCAGCATAGAGTTTTCAGATGTCTTTGTTGCAGTTTTTTAACTTATTTGTATTTTCATATGCCTTTGTTCCAGTTTCAACTTTTTAGTGTCTTCAGGTGGTTTGTTCCTACTTCAAGGTTCTTTGTATTTTCAGACGCCTTTTCCCCCCCCCAGCTTCAACTTCTTTGCGTATTCAGAAGCTTTTGAACCAATTTTTACTTCTTTGTTACTTCAGATAATGTTTCAGTTTTCCTTTCTTTGTCTTTGCAGATGCCTTTGTTCCTATGCCCATGAGCTATCTGGAAAAAGACCTGTCAAAGAATGAGGAGGAAGACAGTGAAGAGGAGGAAAAGGTGGAGAGTCCTCCCCTGAGCGAGGAAGAGGAGGAGGAGGAGATAGAGAGCAAAGGAGGGAGAGAGTGAGGTGGAGAGTGAACATTTGGCTGATGATTGTCCGTGTGGAGGAGACAGTAGGCGGGAAGACAGAGACGGAAACAGTGTGAACCCTCCCCACCAAACTACTTTGACTCTAGCCCCTACCCTCCATACCCTGTGGAGGACCCTGTGTCCACCAGACCTGAAGCACAGGAGGAGGATTCAGTGTGGGATCCACATGAGGAGGACAGAAGTGCCATGTGGGAGGAGTGCAGGGATGAGGAGGAGGAGGAGGAGTACAAGGATCAGCATGCCAGGGATCTGTCAAGTGAGGCAGATCAGTTCCACAGCAGTTTTAATGACTCCTTTGAGGCCTCCACCCCCGTGGACCAAGACCATTCACACACGCACACCTCACCGCCACGGGAATCTTCCTCAGCTGCAGAGGAACAGTCCCCAGTTTCCAGAGTGATCATCCAGATCATCTCCCCCACGGCCAGACCCCACCCGCTCGTACCCTTGTGAAAACTGGTGATACGCAACGATGGTTCAGGGTTTACCAGCAAGCTGCTGGAGAAGCGCAGATCTTCAGACGCAGGGGAACGGCGCTCGTTGCGGAGTCGATCTCATTCAGGGCATGAGAGGGGGGAGGGGAACGAAGATAAAGAAGGGAGCCTGTGACGGAGGAGGTGGAGTACATTGATGTGGACAATTCCAAGTACAGCAAAGGGGGTCAGTGTTAAACTGGAGCGCCTGTCGGAAAGAACGTCACAGGAGTATGGCCTAAACATTGCTAGCAGAGCTTCCTCTGTGGTCCGTGTGGGTGAAACTCAGAAACCCTCTGCTGATCCACCACAAGTACTGTGACCTCTGCCTCAGTGTGCAGCCCCCTAAACATGGTCAGCAAGAGTGGACGCAAAAGACGTGGCTTGGACTTTGAGGCGGATATGTCTGTGAATAGCAAGAGTGTGAAAAGGGAAAGTGATTACTCAGGGTTGACCTCCAGTGGTTGTGATGGGCAGAGGGAAGGCGTGTTCAGGGAGGTGAAGGAAGAGAGGGTTTCTATGTGGGTTCAGCCATGGAGTCCCTGGACCATTTTGACTCGGAAGATGACGATGACAGGGGCGGGGCCCTTTGGTGATGACTTGAGGAGCAGAATAGGGCAGTCTGTGATAGATGTGAGGGGAGATGTCCATGCACATAAGGCTCACTCCAACCTCCCGATCATGTCCTCATCCTCTACACTACCGACCCGCAGCTCTCAACAGCATGTCCAGTCTGGTCAAGGAAGAGCATGAGGACATGGGGTTGGCCAGAGCCATGAACACGCAAGAAACAGAGCACCCAGTGTTTGCCCAACCCCTTTCCTCTGGCTTCCTCCGTAGCCACCGATTGGCAGAGAGCAGTCCATCGCATGCCATGGAGACGTCCTTTGACCTAGACAATGCAGATCCTCAGCGCAGCATGGTAAACCCCAGGTGCAATCGGCCATTGACAGTATTTTGAACGGCAGCAGTAGTGGTGACGCTTACGGCAGTACTGCTGCCGTGCCAGGAATTGTTTTGTGTTGAAGACAGTGAGGACGAGGCATGTAGGAGTTCCCCTCCTGTGTCGGACAATGGTCCTCTCACCTCCTCACCCACTCATCGCTGGAGGCAGGAACAGTCACCCCATGACCTTGATGCTGCTGTTCGCAGTATTCTGAGGTAGCTGGAATCTACCAGCTCATGATCTCTTATCACCCTGTACTTAACGTCCAGCCTCAGATATTGGTATCACTCATGGTCAGTTCGCTTGCACACTTGCTGGTAAACTTTTTAAAAAACATTCATAAAACGGCAGCAGTACCTAACGCCAAAAACAAGTGTGATTGAACAAGTGATCGTCTGGCGATATGTGGACGGTGTTCATGCGAACCTGTGTGATACGAAAAATGAAGAGTCTTGCGTAACAGTAAGTCATTAAGTGTGATAAGATGAAACCCTGAGTGTGCTTATATCATATGGATGTACATGAAGGGCATGTATGCTGATGTTGTCCGGTGACTGTGTGTCCAAGCAGTGTTTTAGCTCGTGGTATGTTGAGGATGTAGGATTGCTGTGATCAGGAAGGCTCCATACTGGGGGGCGGCAGTGCTTGTATGTCACCTTGTTTGATCAGAGGCCAGTAGGCCATGCAGGTGATACTGAGACAGAGAGTACATTCACACTAAACCCAGCCAGTTGCTGTCAACTTGACACGGTTATTCCCACACAGTCATTTGCAGATATTGGGGTGGTGATTTAAATCCACAACAGCTGATCAACTGGATTGGGGTCTATTATCAGATCATGTGATCCTGCCCATTGAGGAAGGAATGAAGCATGCAGTAAGAGAAAACCTGCCATAGCAGCAGGGCTGCTTGCTGTTATATGCTTGCTCTGGTTTTAACCCCTTGAGTGCATTGTGTGTGTAAAAAGAGTGCTCTCCCCTTGCCAAGGGTTTTTGGGCATTTTGCATAAAGCAAACAAAAATTCATAGCTCCTCATCCAGCTAAGAAAATCCCCACAAAAACTCCCAATTTTTAGGAATCTGCGTATTCTCTATGTGTTGACATCAAAATGAAACAAATCTTTTCCGGGTATGAGCATCATGCCGGTATATAAACAAACGTGGAAAAAAGGACAAAATTTATTAGAAAAATATTTTGTAAAATATAAAAACATGCCGCTAGAAGTTTACGCCAGTTGGAAATTTTATCCCTGGGGTTCCATTAAATGCAGTGTTGCTGGGCAATAAAAAAGTTGGTAGTGAAAAGTTCGCTTGAATCTAGCTGTCCTAGTTCGAGTTGCAGCTGCTGAGTGTCTGCCACGCCCCTTGACACACCACCTCTCCCTCTACTTCTGCCGTGGAACCCCCCCTCCTCACTTCATAGAGGTCGGTTTCTTCTCATCACTTTGCACACAAACTGAAAGCAAATCTTTGCCGTGTGTGTCAGTTTCAAGCCGCCGAAATTCACACAACACTGGCGGGTCACTCCGCGTACCGACGGTTGTGTCAGCTGGGTCAACTTGACCCATCAACGACGCATGCACGAAATCGTCGTCACTTTCCCATGTGTCGAGCGAATCGACTGAATCAAGATTTGAATCGCGCTCTTGTAGAGTAATATTCGCTGTTTGGAGAGCAGAAAAGGTTTTTCGAGTCGATTGTAGGCCGCTGAGTCCGGGTGTGTGCGTCGTCTGCTACTGTTGGTGAGTGAAAACTACTCAGAGCCTGTGGGGTCTTCACTTTCAATGGGCTGGGCAGACAGTATGTGTACACGTCATGAAATATGATTTGATTGGCCACTGGATGGGATCCTAAACCTTTGTCATACACCAAATAAGTCAGTGAAATCACTAGGGTTTTCCAGCTGAAATAGCGAAAGGTCACCGACTGAAATTTCGGTCGCTGGCACTTAAGTTGAAGTATTCTATCGACCGAAATATCGGTCGCTGGCGCTCAACAGGTTAAGCATGGAGTAATGAAAGTGAGGTCTGTCTCGCATAACGGTGTTATCCCAGTCATCAGAATCTCGGTATGAACGGAGAAAGTATGTCTCAGATGGCAAGTGATGCATTCCCATGTGGTGCTGGCCACATCTTCATTTCATTGCTTTCTGTCACCTTTGTTAAAAACAATCTCTGCCGAATCGCAATGAAAAATCTGTCTTCACCCATCAAGTCAAGAAGATCCAGTGATGGTATTGTTAAAAGTTGGATGAGCCTGCTATTTGTGTGTGAGTGTGCAGCAAAGCAAAATTGCCAACTGTAGCTGATCTGCCACTCATTTTTATATTCAATGTGGATAGATATTGTCAGCACCTATAATTATATGACAGGAGAACAGAAAATCATGTATTGATGTATTTCAAGCCAGCAGATGAACGCAGCTGGAGGGGTTTTAGTGTGAACATCCCATAAATGGATAAAGCAGTGTCAACTGGTATGAATAGGGACAGTTGTAACTGTGGTCTGTGTGAAAGGACTTGCAGTGTGATTTGAGGTATGGGAGATGAGTGCCAGTGCAAAAACCACTGCCTGATTGGTTGACTGTGGTGTTTACCTACCATGGCTGCTTGTAGTCATGTGAATAAGGATGGCTTGTTGGATTGCTGTATACATGCAAAGTCTGTCAGCATGAACAGGACTGCTTGTTTGAATGCTCTATATTGGGGCAGTTGGACAGAACAAGGACTGTGTGTTTTAATTCTCAGTGGCATTCAGTCAGTGAATCTATGTTGTTCGAAAGCCTGGCGATCGTGAGGGGCCATAGTAGGGCTGGCTAAATGTTGTAGTGTTTGGCAAGACTGTTGACTTTGAGTCTGTGACTTGGGCGTATGAAAGGGCTACTTTAAGATGGTCTCACAGTGTCTGTGCTAAGAATGTCCAGAGACCGCAAGTCTGATGTGTCTATAAGGTTTTACACAGGTCTGTGTGATAGATATTACTGTAGCTTGGCATGAAACTATTCACCAAAGTGGAAAGAAACACGCCTGAGAACAGAGCGGTTTAGCATTCAGCATGGGGCTGTTAGGTCTGTCATTGTAAACCACATTTAGAATTACCTCTGTTATCATAAATCACCAGAAAGTCGGAGTATTTGGTGAACATAAACTCTGTGTGTGTGTGTGTGTGTGTGTGTGTGTGTGTGTGTGTGTGTGTGTAATTTTGTGTGTGCAGACCTGTCTACAGATGCAGTTTCACCATATTTTGTGCACATTTGGTGAAAATACGATGAACATGACGTACCCCAAAAAAGATAACTTTCTTGTTTAAAGATTCTAGGGACAAAGTTCTTGAGTGGTAATTGCATTTGTGGAGCTATGATGGGGGTTTTGACCAGAGAATGATAACAATCGCCAACCTCTGTGCATGAAATCATGTCAGGCTTTGTGTGCATTTTGCAAGCATACCCTGAAATATTGAAAAAAAAGAAAGGGAAAAGGTGAGAGAACCTGAATTTGTGCCAAAGCATGGCGATGAATCAGGTTTGAAAGTAATTTGTGTTGGAAGGAACGAGTTTTTAACCATATTTAAGGTAAGATTATGTGATTAGCTTGTGTTGAGTGATGGCTGGCGAAAAAAGACATGAATTCCTCCCCTCCCCTCCTTCAACTTCCCCTCCACACTTCCTTGTCGCACACCACATTTGCAAAACCCAATCAAACACATGGCATGTTTTCTCCATACACGCGCATCTACTTCATTCATCCAAAGGAGAGACTAGGGGGGACAAGAAATCACTTTTCTTTTTAGCACCCTTTACCAAATCTGTTAAACACACACACACACACACACAAAAGTTTCAAAAAAATACATAAAATAGTTTTTTGTTTGTAAATGTTATCACTTCAAAAAAGGTTCTTCCCACACAAATTACTTTCAAACCTGATTCATCACCATGCTTTAGCTGCATGACACTATAGAAGCAGCTTTCTTTTATTTAAAATCCACATACACTGATACAGATATTACATCTCTTGTTCTTCATTCAGATTTTACATTTCTCCTTGTTTCTGCTTTTCAATTGTAAAAGAGTTGTCAAGAGGATATTTTTGTTTGTGAAAAACTCCCACGACGGGAATTAAACTCCATGAGGGAGAAGTTGTTGCCAGTGTTTGGATGCTGAGGTTTTCCATAGTGAATCAATATTCTAACAAAAGGAATCCCTCGCAGATTTCTGTCTGCGCTACTTCAGAATTGACTACCCTTTGGCACGGAAAATGAAGTTTTCTGTACTCGGCCCCCAAAGTTGAAAATAAGCTTATGACTCGGCCAAAGCCAAGAGCCATTTTTCTCCCGTCTGGTAGCTCCCTGGTCTGCTGTACTTACTTTCTTTTTTCTTTCTTTCTGTATACGCAGGCTGATAGTACTCCTGCGGACACTGCCTGTATAGACAGGCAGTGGAGTTTTGTGTGTGTATGACTTTTTTTTTATCCCGCCATTAAAGCAGCCATAAGCCATCTTCAGGGAAGGTGCATGCCTATGTGTAATATGTCATCCATACCAACCGCCAAACTGGCCTTCTCTTCTGAAAGTTGTGTGATGGGATTTTATGGGTGTGCAAGATGTTGTGCGTGCGTTCACACACGGAACGTCGGGTTATAGTCTCATTCGAAGGGATGTATGGGGAATGGAGTCGGAGCCAATGTTAACTCCGAGGGAAAAAATCCCCCTGTACTGAAATTCAAACCTGCAATCCCAGGATCATGAGTCCGGCGCTCTACCAACTGAGCTAGGGGGGGGGTCAGGCCCCGTCTGCCGTACAAATTGGGAACACATCCATCCTACAAAACTGAGCTTCTCTGCACTAGTCATGTGGCCTCAGCATCCAATCGGCGACAAGAAAAGGTATACCCCGCGCTTATATAACTGT
>JADBJO010034947.1:2500-7500 GCA_016801955.1 Conus betulinus
CTGAAAACACGTGCAAAATTTTTATTAAAACACGATTGGTATATTCAAATGATGTCGAAAATGTGCTGTTTATTAAAGTTAAGTGTTTTCTAAATAAAAATGAGCTTGGGACCAACATTAAAAGAGGTACAAAATGGCTATTAAGGTATACATATATATTCATGAGGTATATTAAAACTACTTTTCGTCACACACACACACACACACACACACACACACACACACACACACACACACACACACACATACATACACACACACACGCGCGCGCACGCACTCGCACCCACCCACCCACCCACGTTTTCGACATGCAACCAAGTCAGTATCGACTTATTTTCTTCATCAAATTGAACATGTCTGAAGAAATTGACTGTTATTTGGCTTTATGAAGTGATCTGCTGCACAACGTTACAATGCGACTGAGAGACAACGATCATCCTTCAGTTTGATTTCAAATTTAGAATGAATGTCCATTACATTTTGTTTGCTTTGTCAGTAATGGTGTGACATCTGTTCGAAACGTGTGGAAGCCACCTTTCATATGACGACGTTGCAACAAAACAAAATCCAGAAGGAAAAAGTAATCGATCACAAAAATCGCAAAATAAACACACACAACAGGTTGGATCTAAGAAGAAGTGCAAGCATTTTCCGTGCCTTAACGAACAGAACAAATCGCAGTGGCACGTAAAAGGATGTTGAAATAGACACAGTTTTCTCATCATCATTTGAGTGTATACACGCGGGCGCACGCGCGCGCGCGCGCGCGCGCGCACACACACACACACACACACACACACACAAGCAGGCACGCACGCACATCCACATGCATGCCTCCTCCCTCCTACTCCCCCACCCCCTCACACACACACACACACACACACACACACACACACACACACACACACACACACACACACACATACTATTGATCTGAAGTTTGTGTCTCAAACTTACTGACAAAGTAATAGGATGCGATTCTGCTGTTTCATGTCTTTCTAGTATTGGACACTGACGTATGAAAAATTTAGGCCTTGACCAGTTGATACTTATTTCATTTGGGTCTGCCATCGCCTTTGGCACTCGAGTTTTCTTCTTACCAGAAGGCAAGAACTGTTTCATAACATCATAAGGTGATGAGCCTGCAAGCCTCTTTGCATGCTCTGTCTTGGAGTCGCGTGCTTCCTCCATCCTACGTTTAAAATGGCACGGTTCAAAAACGATAATTTTTTTTATGGGTCTGATTTAATGCAGCTACTTATGCTAATTTCTGTTTCTATCCCCCCCCCCCCCCCCCCCCCCCCCCCCCCCCCCACACACACACACACACACACATTCTGGCACTGCACTCTCAGTCATCCATTCCACCCTTTCCACTTTCCTGTTCTACATGAAACAGCTGTTCCAGGTTATGACGTGCAGCCTCTTGTCCTACAGAATGTCGTTGCTGGAGCCTCTGGTGCTGTGGGGTTTCCTTTGGCAGTGCTAACAGCTTATGCGATCTGTTTAAGCTCTCGGGGTGTGTCTCCATGTTTACTTTCTCTGGGTTAGCGCTGCTTTACAAAACCAAAAGAAAGGTTTCACAGATTGTTTTCTATGACAGGTAGACAGACCGGTGTGTGTATGTGTGTGTGTGTGTGTGTGTGGAGGGGGGGGGGGGGGGGGGGGGGTCGTCTGATTTCGTCATTTCACCAAGTTTGCATACGTGGGGTAGAAGAATTTGAGGATGAAACCGAACATAAGAGGAGGCATGTGCCGTGTCTCATTTCAGCTGAGACAGGGAGAGTTGCAAATTTCGACAGCTCTTCCCAGAGAAACTTACCGCTCTTGGCGCGTGGGGGAAAATAATGACTGAAGATGACCAGAAAGGATTTTCTTTTGACCTCTCGCACGTAGATAAAACCCAACGTTTATCCTGTCTTTGCCAAAAACACAGTGGGTTTTAAGCGGGAAAAAAGAGGAAATTGAAAATGGATTGTTTAAACTTCGGCTTTGATTTTCATTCATTTGAAAGTATTACTTTGCATGTCGGGTGACGTGATTCGCTGATTTCGGTAATCTGCCTAGCGATTGGTAGGAACAGGCAGTGGTTTGACAGTCACACGTTGCACGGTCGGTTCGTCAGAGAGGACAGGCGGCAGACCTGGGGTTTGCTCCATAGCCCCAGCTTTGTTGCCCTCTGATGTATGCACACTCACACACCTGTATAGTCTGCCTTTTGATCCTAGCGGAGTCATAGACACAGCTGGGATGGAGGACGGCGAGATGGAAGGGGAGGGCGGTGAAACGGGGTCGGTTGGTGGGTCAGTGGAGGAAGTTAAAGGCCTCGTAACTTTTGATGGTCAGTCAGCCCTCACTCTCTGTGCGTTTGTCCGTCAGGCACTCCCGAACCTTATTCAGTTCAAACTGTGTCTCTCTGTCTCTCTCTCTCTTTGTCTGTCTGTCCGTCCGTCTGTCTGTCTGTCTGTCTGTCTGTCTGTCTCTCTCTCATACGTTTGCGTGTATGCGTAGACACACACACACACACACACACACACACACACGGCACAGAAATAGACGCAAGTTATACATGTAGATGCACACGCACAAGATCAGTTGAATGGACCTATGAAGACGCACGAGCATGAGAACGCGCGCGCGTGCACGCACGCGCGCGCGCGCACACACACACACACACACACACACACACACACACACACACACCGTAAACATTAAAAGCTATCATACCGTCGACGCGCATATGTACACATGCACTGGATGGAACAAAGAGAGAGAGACATAGACAGAGAGAAACAGACGTGTTGTAAATGTAAAAAGATGTGGAGACCATACAGTAGTAATACCTTCAAGGGCAGTCTCGACCCAGAGTTATCCCGATCACTTCAAAACACTGAAACGTGTTGTCTTGTTTACACGGAAGAACCGGACGTGACAGTGAGGTGGGCCCGCTCAGCTGTCAGCCACGTCACACGCTGGAAAACAAGTGTGAGAAGGTAGTAAGGGCAAGAAATGTCCGGGTTGACGATGCCGGGGGTGGAGTGGGTGGGGGTGGGGGGGGCGGGGGCTACCTGAACGCCGGTGTCCTGTGTGTGAGTGCAGTCAGGCGGAAAGAGTGGCGCATGCTCCGCGAGTTCAAGCTGAGCGGTAAGGCTTTAGAGCACGTTCGTATCCCCGACGTTCTTATGCTAAAACGACAACGAATGAAACACCCACTAGGGGCCTGTGAAAGTTTGTTCACAGTGAACAGAACAACTCGTTCTATTCGGTTCAGTATCCACGCAGCCAACACAGAGAATGGGGCAGACGGGCATAACCATCCCAGGGCAGTATCTGTTCGTTTTCCCGACGTCTTTAACCCCCCCAGGATATCTCCCTTCTCACCATTCACCGCCTTCGTCGAAGGAGGAGGAGGAGAAAAAGAAAGACACAAAGAAGAAAAAGAAGAAGAACGGAGGAGGAGGAGGAGGAAGAGGAGATAAAAACAAGAGAGGAAGGAGAGAGAAAGAATCATCTGTTCTCTCTCTCTCTCTTTCTCTCTCTCTCTCTCTCTCTGTTCTTAATTGTGGGGATTAACCAGAGCAGCTAATTATTGTGACTGTTTATATGTTCGCTCTGAATAAATTTTGGAACGTAGATATCTCAATATCTGAGGCGAAACAAATATCCAAACAGAAATGTTTCTGCTATCCGGTGGTACGCTATTAATAGGCCTACTACCGAGTCATAAACACAACCGTAGTGCTTACAACGTACTCTGAACACTATGGCAGTATTTGTGGTGTAAGCTTTAAACACTATGTTTATACTTCACACGCTCTAGGTACTCCAGCAAAATACACTCCCCTTCGCCTTTTCCGAACCAACGGTTTTAGAAAGACTTGTTTTTACTTTCCCCGCTGATTTGGACGAAGCATTTTAACTTCAGTATTCTGCACGCACATTTTACAAGTAAGAGTCACGTGGGTTTGTTTGTTTGTTTGCTTGCTTTTTTTAATAACCTAGATGGACATTACTACCTAATGATCTCTCCAACATGCTGAAAGTGGTTCAGATTGCCGCCCTTTCGTACCGCAGTGTTTGCAGTGCGAACGGATAGTGTTTATAACTCAAAGGTAGTTGGATGCGCGTGAGCTGGAACAGTGAGTGATGCATGCGTATGTCCAGTGGACAGGTCGTGTTCACGACGTGCGCTAACGACACTGCGGTAGTGTTCAGAGCGTGGGCTGCTGACCGCCATATTGACCATGGTAGTTCTTCACGTGAAGAGCGACCCTGGCTTTGTGGCAGCGGTCATGCGGACACTGGTCGAAACTGTAACAGTACAGTAAGAACACAGACTACCCAGTGACAGTTATTAAGTGTTGCTTGAATTGAGTGTGAGGGAAGAGAAGAGCTGGGTGTCAGGTGTAGGTATGTGTCTGTCTCGACATTTTATTGGCGATGTGTGAGTAAACCGAAGTGTTGGCAACGTTAAAGAAAAATAAAGGTTTTTCGACTACGTGTAATTGATTGTAGATGGCACAAATGGCACGAACACATTCAAACAGGGATAGATTTGATATGTATAGAATTTTGAGTGGCATCACGAATTGAAACCATACTTGATGCTTAATTTGATTCTCAATGTTCAGTGTGCACTGACAAGATCTACGCTAGATGTATTAGCACTAAAGAGATAGAGAGTGCAGTTTGTCGGTTGCTTTAAAGACAGTATGAAAATTAATTGCATTTCGTATTGTGTTTTCAGCACAAAGTGAATTCAGTGAGAAATCTATTCTGTCAAATGTTATTGAGATGATCAATGAAATTTGTTTCTGGTTTCGTACACAGCGCTTACGTTCAATGGAACTGCAGCCTCATTATAAGCATTTTTCCCTGTATGACAATTGTAACCCCCCCCTCCCCCCCCCCCCCCTGCATTGCTTATTCTAGAGGGTGTGTGTTGCGTGCGTGCGTGTGTGTGTGTGTGTGTGTGTGTGGTGCGTGTGTGTGTGTGTGTG
>JADBJO010034948.1:0-12848 GCA_016801955.1 Conus betulinus
TGAACAAAAAGCCGTTTGTTTCCATGAACAGAAAGCTTAGTGCGTTGAAACCACCACACAGTGGATGCCATCGAACGTGTAGGAATGAATAAGGTGGGCCCTCTTATGTCAAAGTGAGTCGAATCTATCTTTTTGACGACACTGTGCTTTTGACCACTCCATACTGAGCCGATTCTATCTTTTTGAACACACACACACACACACACACACACACACACACACACACACACACACACACACACACACACATATGCACGTATACACACTCTCTTTCTGACTCTCTCTCTCTCTCTCTCTCTCTCTCTCTCTCTCTCTCATGACAGGAAGTTGACCCGTGACCTTCTTTCTCACATGGAACAGAAGGAAGAAATGATTATTGCATGTTCCGAGATAGGCTGTTAGCCTAGCGGTGGGGGAGGGAGGCGAAACAGATATCCTCCGTAAACAAGAGCACGGGGGCGTAAACCACAGTTTACCCCTTCGCTCCCTCCAGCCTCCTTTCCTGAAGAGGCATGTCGATAAAAACAAATAAACAAAACCGAAAATGCAAGCGAAAAAGAGCGAAGGGTGTGTGTGTGTGTGTGTGTATAGGACGGGTACTCTACAAACATGTGGTTAAAATCGGCTTAACCACTGCTTGTGTACTGAAACAGCAGAAATACATCTCGTACCCCTCTGGTATATCAAACTACGCGTTTGAACAGGGTTTTGCACAGTACATGATGTCAAAACATTCCTGAAAATGAATTCCGACAAGAATCCCAAAGGTATCATTTCTAGGTTCATCATTACTGTTATACGTCATAAAATTAAACGGATTTTTTTTTTCTGCAAAAAAGAAACAAAGAAGGTGAAAGGAAGGAATAATGTTTGGTTTGCGTTGTCCCGTGTTACGTACTTTCAAAATACGATAAATATACACAACTCGAAGATTTTCTTTTTGTAGCAAAACACTGCTTTGACGTCCAGATTAGAAAGATCTTTAAGTTTTACACCGGCTTACAGACATTAAACATTTCAATTCTGTTTGTTGTGGCATTATGACACTTAAGTTACTTCTTGTGTAATTAGTGGCTTAATCTGATTACGAACCTTGTGCTATTTATCTTGTATGCTGTACGCCTTTCACGAAGGATCGCATTGCCTTGTTACGTTGTCTCATCTGCCAAATATTGCCGTTCTTTTTTGTATGCTGTACCCCCTCTCACGAGGAGAACATGGTCTTTACATAATAAATGATAATGATGAAGATGATCATCATGATCAGCATTGTCAACACATCCCGCATCCACCCTGACTGTCTGTCTGCCCCTCCATTTTTTCTGTCTGCCCCCCCCCCCCCTCTCTCTCTCTCTCTCTCTCTCTCTCTCTCTCTCCCCCTCTCTCTCTCTCTCTCTCTCTCTCTCTCCTCTCTCTCTCTCTCTCTCTCTCCCCCCCCTCTCTCTCTCCCTCTCTCTTTCTCTATCTCTATCTGGCTGGTTTAGAAAATATCTACGAAAACGCTTAGCATATAAGAAAAGCATCCGATTACAATTTTCACATATTTCCAGCTCATATCAAGACAAAAATAAGTACCTATAAGTACCCCATAAGAGGCAGCCAACAGCCATGGACCTTCCCCCCATATCTAGCAGTGCTTCTCCCTTCAACGATTCAGGGGATTCCCTAAACCCAGCCAAAGATGACAATGTCCTGGGAGGTCCTCCCAGTGGTTACTGATGCAATAGATGGAGGATGGACTGGAACAATCGTCATTTCTGCAGTCATGGTGTTTGGTACATTTGGAAATCTGATGACTGTCATTATCCTGCGGACGTTTCGGGCTGGCTCGTCGGCGATAAATCTGTACCTGACAGCCCTGGCTGTGTCAGACTTGACGATGCTATACAACACGGCCCTACCCATGTGGGCGAGAAAGGTCATCAACTTTGACATGTACGTCACTCACGTGCTGGGCGTGTAAGGGATTTATCTGGGTCATGCACAGTTCAGCAGTATGTTCAGCCTGGTTCCTGGTTGTCTTGACAGTCCAACGGGCAGTTTCTGTTGTGTGGCCTCATCGTGTGAACATTGTGTGTACTCGACGTAAAAGTGTCATCATCATCATCACCACTGCAGTGCTGGTCTGTATGATTCATGCTCATACATTGTACGGCTACGACATCATCAACTTTGATGGTGGCACAACCACCAGATGCACATTTGCATTTCAAAGTTATCAAACATTCTGGCTCAAATGTTTGGTTGGGTGAAGGTGGATTTAATTGTGTTCTGTGTTGTTCCTGTAATTTTTGTAATTGTCAGCAATGTTGTTTTGGTTTGGAAGCTCGCCATTTCAGTGAAGGAAGTAAACCTGAGATTTTCCGGCACAAAAGTAGAACAGAAACAAAACCGCAAGGATCAAGCGTCCTCTACAACTATGACAGTTATTGTTGTATCTGTTGCATACGTGCTGACCACACTTCCCATGATGACCTATAATACGTTCGTCTTTGACGAGGCTTCAAAGGATGAACAATCCAGACGGTTCCATTATTTTCTGTACGATTTGTTCCTCATTTTTAGCCTGTCTAATTTTGCATGGAATTTCTACCTTTATTGTTTGACAGGGAGGAAGTTTAGAAGAGAGTTCTTGAGCATTCTTTTCAGTTGTTGTGGGTTTAAATCTTCGACCTCGACGTTCAGATCCACCAGAGAAGGAAAGCAGTTTGATGGTATCATAACTCTTCAGAAGAAGTCTTCGGAAATGGAGAGCAATGACGACTTCTGAAGATGTCAAGTCCTTAACAAATCACTAAGCATTGTTTGTTTGTTTCTGTATTTTGTTGTTGCTGTTGTTGATGATGATGTTGTTGTTGCTGTTGTTGTTGTTGTTGTTGTTGTTTTTTTGGGGGGTGGGGGGTGGGGGGAGGCTTTTTTGTCATTGAAACGAATAATAACTTTAGACCCTGAAAGTATTGAAAAATGGATCCAATTGTCAGGGTGAATCCCGAAGAGCATGACTTGGTCGACGTATAGATTCAGTGCCAGCAAATACACAAAATTACCAATTCTTGTTGCTGAATTTGCAAGATGTAGTTTTAAGATGATCTACAATTACTTGCTTCGTTGCAGTATGTGGGCGTTCTTTTTAGAAATGTCAGCAATTAGGAAAGTGTGTTGGTTTTTGAATGAGAAGAAATTACTGTCATGAGAAACCTTTCTTACTTCCTTTTGTGCTGTCTTCATCTTCCATGCGGTGTAAAAGGCATATTCACACCTGGCTCTTCTTTCTGCAGCCCAGACACTGGCAATCCTTCGGGAGCAGTCAAGAAGAGGCACTGTATTGCTGCCTGGTCACTGTGGTGCTGATAAGTGATTCATCGTACGTAAGACACCACTGGGGTAAACCCCCTTCTGACGACAGTAACAGCCTAGTTGTGGAGCCAGCATAAACAAGCGTCCCCTTTGGGATGGGTTTGTAAACTAAAGAAAAAAACCCTTGTACCTGAAATGCAAAGGCTGCAGACAATGTTCACTGCTGAGAGTCTTCACTTGTGGATGAACAATTGGAAAGTTCTCTCAAGTTCTAAAGATATTTCAAACAAATCCACAAATGCGTTTCATTCATCAAACGTAACCCATACATGTCAGTCGCCTCAGTTGCAGAACTGACTCATAAAGACAATACAGTGACAAGGTTACTTGAACATGTGTATTACAGATGCTTATTAAAAAAAAAAAAAAAAAATTCTGAAGATGGCCATTACAAGAAAAATCCATTTCAGTCTCTATTTTAGCTTTCAATGTCTATTGTATGGACACATTTTACCTGATATTTTTCTGTTCCAGATTTTTTCGCCCTTAGATGTCTGTGAAGTTTAGGTGTCTTACCAAAGATTAAGTCAGTGAATTACTTGATTTTTTTAACTGGTATTATTGTTTTTTGGCATGACAGATAAAATGTCGCAGGACAGGCACAAGTGTATACTGAATAGGATCAGGTTGTGTTTTCCAGGTAATACTTTCGGTGAAATTGAAATTAGAGAGAGGAACAGTTCATCTTTGCTGTCTGACTCAATAGTCAGAGGTGACAGGAGATGGGACCGAGTGACTCTAGATCTTCTTCAAGTCGAAGGCCTTTTATTGTCCATCTGTTCAGGGTCACATGACATAGATATGGAACGTACAAAAGCAGGTGGCCATAGGTTCGTGATGTTGCTTAGTGCTGCTCTGGCCTCGAAATCTTGCACTTGTTTGCAGAGGTAGACATGGTTATCTACCCGAAGTTTATGGTCAGTCGCCTAGGCTATCTTTCTTGGCCGTGGCTTGCTTGAGCTGGTCTTCTGCCTCCTGATGAGCTTCTTCAGATGGTGTTTATGCTGTCAAACCTGGTCCACCAGATTGGTAGTGCCTGTAGTACTGCGTCCCAGAACGTCAATGACAGGCAGCCTAGCCTGACCACCAAGCAACAGGAAGTGATGGACAAACCCTGTAGAGGCGTGTAGGGGTGTTGTAGGCCTAGATCTATTGTACACTAGTAATGTGTATTTTTTTTCCTGAAGGACACTATTCCTGGAGGCTGCACGCATTTCTCGGATAAAGTGCAATTAAAACTCTCTGTCTGGTTGCCATGTACTTCATCTTGGTCCCTGCATTACTGGAACCAGTCTTATATCAGGACTTTTGCGATGACAGCAGTGTCTTGGTTCCTTGCAGGCATGGCTTGCATAAGATTGATAAGATATCAGTTATTAGGTTGAAGCCAAAAGTCAAAGTTTAACTGGGTAAGTTTGATAACTGACTTGAAGTATGACGCCTGTACCCATCGTCAACACAGCGCAGGACTACAGGGGTGGTACAGGACTGCTCAAAAGGCATGCGAAGACAGTGCTTCACTGGGTCCTCCCCAGCATCTTTGGGTGTTTCTTTTTCTTTTCTTTTTCTTTTTCTGGCCTAGAATATCCGCCTGGAGTGAAGACAGGCATGTCCATTTTCACCACCACTATGCACCTCCCCCCCCCCCCCCCTCCCCCCTCCCTGTGTCACTTGGGGTGGGTTATTTGGAGCAGACATTCATATTCACTCTAAGGGTTGACCTTCGCCTAATACGTTTCCATGGAGTGGTTTCAGAACAGGCTGGGGGTATAGGTCTAGACTCACCACCACCACCACCACTCTCCCCTTCTATTCAAGTGGAGTGTGCTTTGACTGAACTGTTTTTTCTCCGTTTGGGACACTAGAAAGGAAAGGAGTGACTCGGGGGTAAACAAACAACAAAAAAAAAGGGGGGGGGGGGGGGGGGGGGGGGGAGGGAGAGGCGTAGATCTGGATTTGCTCCACAGGGAGTGATTTTGTGCACACACCGTTACTCACCCAGTGGTAGTGATTTTGAGCGTGGAGCGATTATGGAACATCACACAGGAATCAATGCACTGCTGCAATGGACAGGTCTTGGTGTTCCAGGCATTGTTTTGCGTGTTTTCTAAATACCAGCAGGTCATCCAGGTATACCATCTGGGAATCGTATGTGAAGTCAGACAGTGAGATCTACATCAATTTCTTAAAGCTGACAGGGGTTGTAGACAGGCCTGTGGACATCCTGATATACTGCAATAGGCTGACCGGAGTACTGAAGCCCGTCTTGTGTTGTTGCTTAAAGTACATTGCGATTACATGGAACCCTGAGGCTCGGCCAAGGACGGAAGCGTCCTGCGACCCAATTCCAGTGTCAAAGGATTCTTAGATTATGGACAAAGAAAAAGGTGTGTCCGATAGTTTTAACGTTCAGGTATAGATAGTCAATGCAGAAATGGACAGAGCCATTTTCCTTACGCGCTATGACAATGGGTTGTGCGCAAAGGCTATGTAATATAATGTTACATAATCTAATGGAAATGTAAAAGGATATTTATAGAGCGCTTTAGCTCGCGTGAACCCAAAGCGCATATTACAGAAACATGATAAAATACTAATTCTAACTCAAAGCACACACACACACACACACACACACACACACACACACACGCACGCACGCACGCACGCACGCACGCACGCACACACACACACACACACACACACACACACACACACACACACACGACACACACGACGAGCGCGTCAAAACAAGCAGACTCGCGCACAGAGATAAATGGATATCGTTTATCAGTCCAGGGGATAAGATGCGTCTTTACGGAGGTTTTAAAAGTCTTCCACAGAGCAGGTGCCAGGTAAGAGAAAGATCGTTGGCCTGAAGTTTTTAGGCGAGCAGAGGGAAGCCGAAGCAGACGAGAATCGGTGGATGAGCGGAAGTTGCGAGACGGAACATAGAGATGAAGGAGGTCAGAGAGATTGGAAGAAAGCCAGATTATTCAGTGATTTGAAAACCAGGAGGAGAAGTTTAAAGTCAATGCGTGACTGATTAGGGAGCCAGTGTAAGGATGACAGAAATGGTGATATGTGAACAGATCTATGGTTTCGCCATTGATTTCACGGGCCAGGGGTTCTGTAATGTCTTCCTGCACTTCAGTTTCCTGAGATGGGATGTGTTACAGATGGAATGGATCGTGTCTACAGGTGTCTGGCTGTCTGACTCTCACACAGAAATTATGGATGCATACACGACTTTTCCAATTCACATACACACACCCACTCACCCGAACATTAACAGCCAGGCAACAGAACACCACTGTTTTGTTTGTTTTATGCTGCCTGAGCCATCAGACAAACATTCATAATAAATACAAGTTCATCAATGGGTCGGCACGCCAACCAACCATATACATACTACTTCAGGTACGCCAAACAGGGCGCACGACACAAAATATATCTATATACAATTGGCTATCTACTAGCGCTACTGGTTCCAACGACGACGAAGACGATGACGACGACGAATACGATGAAGAGGACAAAGACGACGAAGGCGATGAAGACGACGTCTACAGAGTCAAGTCCGACACAGGACCATTGAAATTTCACAGAGCTGTGGCTCAAAATCACTACCACACTCACGGCGTCTCTGCCGACGACAAGGTGACAGTCTCACACAGGAGCTATGGCTCACACACAGAAACACACAAAACTCGGCGACGGCCTGGCCAACAGGTTGCTGGATCAAATCTTGGGAGCAGCGCTATGGCTTGGCAGCAGCGGCGTCTCCGGCCCAAAAGGCTCAGTGAGTAGTCGGTCCTAGGCGGAATGGCAGGTAGGGTAGTTGTCGGTACTCAGGCTGGCCTCTCAACACCGACACAAGGTGGAGAACAAGCCCCTACGGCCCCGACCCTCAGACAGTGGCAGCCAGTCCCCTTCAATCCAGGGTACACTTCTACCTGGGAGAAACTGATTAACTACCTTGATTACCATGGCTACTATTCATTACAATCACGACTGCATTCATTAGTCACATCACTTTCAACTAGAACTTGGGACAAACATCAGCATATTCTTTCTTCAACACTACAACATTCCCTTTTCCGGAATCATAACACTACAACATTCCCTTTTCCGGAATCATAACACTACAACATTTCCTTTTCCAGAATCATAACACTACAACATTTCCTTTTCCAGAATCATAACACTACAACATTCCCTTTTCCAGAATCATAACACTACAACTTTCCTTTTTCCGTAATCATAAACACTACAACATTCCCTTTTCCGGAATCGTAACACTACAACATTCCCTTTTCCGGAATCATAACACTACAACATTCCCTTTTCCGGAATCATAACACTACAACATTCCCTTTCCGGAATAATAACACTACAAACATTCCCATTCCGGAATCACAACACTACACAGAAAGGATTTCAATGTAAACTTTCAGAATCTAGTTTTCCAAATTGGGGAAAGGATTCCCACCTAGACCCTCTTCAATAAACCATGAATACAATTCATTACACACAATTAATGATTACTTTTTGGTCAAACTATAAAAGTCGCGACAAAATGTTCATTTCTTTTTCTTGTAACACAACAAGAATGTTCAGTTCATTTCATTCATATAATCACCAGATATTAGAAGATATCTTTTTCCAAAAGATTCATCTACTTCAATATATGTAAAGGAAAGATTTCCACACACTCTTGTTTACCAACACACTACCATTCAATATTCATATCAAGAATGAGTTAAATACTCATCCACATCAAAAATCAAAACCAGCATATATGAAGTCTCTGTCGCTCACTCAGGGAGCTTATTATCCATCAAACTCTCCCTCTTCTCGCAAAGTTAAGTTGCAGAATAAACAAAACCTTGTTTTCTTTTCCTGAAGACCACTTTCTTTATACTCATTTCATCTATTCATGTTTTCCGAAATAATTTCGTTTTGCTACCCCTATCAAGTCATAGGATAACAGAACGCAACAAATACTTTACTTTTCTAAACAAAACCTTCACAGTGCGCTGAGAAAGTTTCAGTCGCTCCTAAACGGGAATACGGTTCGGTTTACTAATACATAAACATTGAATGACAATACCTGACTGCCACCAAAAAACGGATGGAGTCCCTCTTCAGCCTTCTGGGTAGTTGCGTTGCTGGAATCACTGCAGAGACTGCCTAACCATTTCAGCTCAATGGGCTTTAACAGTGTGCAGGTGAGCTGCAGTCAGGTAAACTTTTCAACCGGGTTCCGGTCGACTACCTTCCGGTTAGCACGGTTGCACAAAAAAATTGTGACTGGACGTGAAACGGTCCATCACAGGATACAAGGGATTTGTCTTCAGGCTGAGAAAATCTGTTCCACCGAGGGATTAGACTTCTTTCTTTGTCACTTCAATGGGTGTGGAGTGCTGCCTGAGGTGACTTGACAGGCGGTGGTTCTAATCTCTCGTTGAGTCGATCCACAGAGAAAAGGTCGACTCTGGTGACGAGGTCAAAGTCATTACTTCATGCAGAGGATTCACAGATCAATCTTCACTGGAATGTGACAACTCTTCCAGGAAGGAGGCGTGTCCTTCACTCTCTCACATCACTTATTTTAGACAGTTATAAGTTCGATAATAACTTCATTTTCTTACATCAATTCTTGTCGACAGTTATAAGTCTTCTTGCCCTGGTCGATTTTTAATTACCTTTGTCTACGTTTTTTTTTAACCCCAGAATATAACTCTCCTATCCTCTTATCCTCTGCATATATAAAAGAGATGAAAGGAGTGTGTGACAGTATTAAAGGAGAAATTACTTTACTCAAAAATGAAATTTCTGACTTAAAACAGGAACATGAACATTCAAAATGAGAAAATAAGGGACTGAATGAGAAACTTGACACTTTAGACAGGAAAGTGGACGATCTCGTTGGCCGTTCCAAACAGAACAACATAATTATCCATGGTATTCCACGTAGAGAACGAGAGACCTGGCAGGACAGTGAGGCTACTGTGAAGGAAATGTGTGACAGATATATTAGAACTCTCTAGGGATGTTGAATTTGATCAGGCACACCATTTCAATTCCAGGGCCAACTCTCCCTTTATTGCATGTTGTACCTTTTATAAAGATAAAGTGAGGATTCTGCATGCAAAACAGAAGTTAAAGGGTACCCAGCTTTTTATTGCAGAAGACTTTTCCTTCAGAGTGAGAGAAATAAGGAGAAAAGTATCGCCTCACTTAAAGTCCGACCGAAGCCAAAACAAGACGGTTTCAATAACATACGACCACCTTGTCATTGAAGGAGTGAAATATGGTTTAGACGGCAGCGAAAATCTGGTCCCACTTCAATAAAGGTCCGGCCAGCCCTGTAATTTAAGTCTGTCTTGTTCCACACGTTTAAGTGGTATCCAAAATATAAGGTCACCGCACGCTGTCAGGGCAGAAAAAACACACGAGCGCAAAGATTTAGTGGGTCAGCGAACCGTGGTGAGTTGAAACCGGCGAGCGACACGTTCGTGCAGAACAGGCATGGCTCGAATGTTAGACAGCCTGCGCTCTTGGATGCTCTCATATATGTCAATGTGTCAAATGAACATGTCATGCATAATGTGACAAATGATTGTGTTTCTTGTATTGTAAATGATGACGATAATAATGACGAGAATATTAAAAGAAAGACCACTTTGTATTATGATACTGTAAATAACTGTTCTATTTTATGTGATGTTCCCAAAAACACACTGCTCCTTGTAACATTGTTTATGGTTGCAACACGTTGAGGGCTGCCGGTGATAATGACAGAGTGGTTAAGAACTACATTGCAAGTCATTGCGATAGTACGTCAGTAAATGTAACTGTCAAGGATGATAAGTGTGTGAATGACAATGGGAGCTGTGTAAATGTAACAGACGATCGAATATGATTATGAGGTTCGTGATTACATTGCGGGGAATGAAATGAGTTATACGGATGGCCGCATAAATGAGGAACAAATTGAAATCAAAGCTGACTGTGTGGTTGATAACTGTGCATGTAAAAATGATAATGAAAATAGTGGATCACAAGCACGTGGTTAAGAAAGATATTTTTGGTGAGAATGGTGAAAGTGGTAAATCTGTGACTGTGGGAAGTGTAAATAAGTTTAAAAACAAACGTAAACGCGATAGTTTTTGTGAAAACAATAGTGAGAAATCAAATGAAACTGATGAGTCACTATGATTATGTGCGAATAGATGATCAAAGTTATGTGAATGACTAGGATAGAGATAGGTTTTTTCAGTGAAAACTCTGGAAATATAGACATCTTGTGAATACTGTATCCTTTCTACATTGGAGCGTATGTGGCCTTTTGTCGAAAATGAATGATGCAGATGTTGCATCGAAAATGAATGATGCAGATGTAACTTTGTTACATCCTTTGATTTTGTGTGTTTAGTGGAAACCTTTGTGGAAAATGTTTATGCTGGCATTTTCAAAGATCATAAATTGTTCCTCAAACCTGTGCTAAAACTGGCAACGCAAGGGAGATGTTCCGGGGGTATAATTGTCTTGGTTCGCAAATCTCTTCTCCCTTGTGTCCATCCGCTTGACTGTGACAAAAAGCATTGTTTATCATTTATGCTGGAAAAAGATTCTTTTTGGACCAAGTAAAAATGCCCTGCTTTATGTGCTTATGTTCCCCCAATGAAATCCCCCATATTATTCAATATACGGTTACAACAGTGGAATAGAAATGTTGGAGGAATGTGTCGTGGAGAAATCACTGTGTGTCGACGATTTTGATTTATTGTTATGCGGTGATCTGAATGCAAGGACTTCTGATGTTTTCCCTAATATTCTACATGATTGTGAACTCCACATTAAGCATATGAAGGATGTGGACACGAAAATACAGAGGTGTTCTGAGTATACTGTATTGAATTCATATGGGGACAAAAAAACTACTTAACATGTGTACTGTATTGGTTTATATATTTGCAATGGTATATGTATTTGTGACCTTGAAGGTCGTTATACGTTTTTTTCGGACTCGAGAAGTAGTGTCAATGACTACTTTCTATCATCTGGGAACTTGTTTTAATTTCTTGAATGACCGTTTAACATTAAGAGTTCTTGAAAGAATCCAATCTGATCACTTACCCCTTTTATTATCCATTCAAAGGCAAACCGAAAAAGAATGCATTAACAGAAAATCTAGCGCAGAAAGAGCTCAATTTATGACAGAGTGCTGTTGGAAAGAAATGTGCGTGGAACGATTTACTATGTCTGTGAGCTCATATCGTGTATAGCAGATACTAGATATGGCTTTTATATAGAGAAATGTCAATAAATCCCTTGACGTGTTTAATCAGATTGTTAAAGAACAAGCTGTTCATATGAAGAGAAAACCTTTTGGTAGAAAAAAGTCAAAGAGAAGGAATGGTTCGATCAAGAATGTGTATGGGCAAGACGTGGAGTACGAAGACTGCTGAGAAGGTTTAGAGCAACATTGGATATTAATATTTGAAGCCCGTTTTGCATTGCAAGACGTGAGTATAAGAACTTAAATATAGGAAGAACCAAAAGATCATAACGAATCGTTAGTAAATGAATTGGCAACCTCTGTAAAAAGTCAAAGGAACTTCTGGGACACAATGCACAAGACCTTGAAAAGAAAATCCCAACCTTTAAATGATATATGTATGAATGAATGGTTTGATCATTTCAAAAGTGTTTTGGAAAAAGACGAAGCAGAGATAATTGATATCAAATACCTTGAAGACAATGAAGACAATGTGCTAGACAGGCCAATTTCTAAAGCAGAAGTTTTACTTGCCATTAGAAAGCTAACGAATGGAAAGTTGGCTGGTCCAGATGAACTTATTAGTGAGTTCTTCAAAAAGTTCCGGTGAATCTAGTTGTTAATTTCCTAGTCACACTATTTAACTATTTATTTGAAGAAGGCATTTTTCCGAAAAAATTGCCTGTCCTGTTGCACTGTCACAAGTCTTGATGTGATATGCAGGTAATAAAGTAATGATCGGTGCCGTATACCAGTTATACGCCTCCCCCCTCAAACATTACCCATTCATGTCTTAGTCTTTTTTTCTGGCAATTTTTCAACAGGAACAAGGAACGAAGAAAAAAAAAGAAACAGCAACCAATAATCAAAATGCAACCAAGAAAAAGAAGAAAAAATCCCATCCTTTTCACATACTGTATAATGTATCATTTTTTTTTTCATTCTGATTGAAAATGAAACATGTTTTATAGAATTGTGAAAAATATGTGGAATTAGTTTAAATGGGTAACATTATTAAAGTTGTAAGATTGTCAAGTCTCTTCAGTGAGGTAGCTTCACTTCCAGACTTCTGTTTCGTCTTTCTCTGGCACAGCCGACGCACAGCCCCTGAGCACCGGCGTTTTCTAGAATACCCCTGGACTCTTCCAGAATCAGCGGGCTAGATCTGAATACTGAAAATGACCGGGCAATTCTTAGATGGCTCAAG
>JADBJO010034950.1:0-12845 GCA_016801955.1 Conus betulinus
CCGACTTCTGCTACCATATCCTTACAACCTATGGAGCCTGCATCACCACCCTCCCTGCCGCGCTGGCCAACAGGCTAGGCCTTGCCAATCACCCCCCCCCACCACCCCCGCCCCCCCCCCCCCGGCCCCCCCCCCGCCCGGCCGGCTTTTCCCCCCCCCCCCCCTGTCCCCTGCCTCCTCTTCCCCCGCCTTCTTCCTCCTCTCCCCCTCCTCTCCCGGCCGCGCTGCGGGCCCCGCCCCCCTTGCCGCCTTGCCGCTCGCGCCATTTCCCCCTCGTTCCCTACTGTTTGTCCGGGCGCCGGCCACACGACGTCCGCCGGCGCAGCGCCCTCGCGGCAGCCACGCCGAAAAGCAGGGGCGGAGCGTCGCGCGGACTGGACGGCAGCGCGCACAGATAAGCGCGCGCCGCGCAGACGAGCGAGAGCGGGAGAGAAGCGCGCCGCGGCTGCGCGCGCCGCCCGCTGACATAGCACGCTATGAGTCCCTGCTCCGTCACCGGTAGCCATTCGCGCCCCCCCCCCCTGCCTGGGCGGCGTCCCATGTCCCCTATGTAGAGACTGGCCCCAAACTCGGCCCTGCTATTGCACACACACACCCACCCCACACACCCCCCCCCCCCCCCCACACCCCCACACACACCCACACAACACAACACACCATCCTCCACCACCCAGCCAGCAGCCGCGAAAACTCTCGGAAGGCAGATGTTCTGCTACCCGAGAGAAGCAACGACTAAATGCGAGCGTCATGTATTCGCTGACCCCCGGCCGTGTCGGCACCTTCTTTGAGTACTTCCCCCAGAAAGGAAAAATGGACTGACAGTAAGTTCCTTTCTCCACGGAAGAGGCCTGGGAGCAGTCGCCCGGCTGCAAAAGGAAGGAAGGAGGGACGCCCCTGCCCCTCTTCCCCACTCCCCCTGACCTCGGTAACCGCAACTTCCGCCCAGAAGAGATGAGCGGAACGAGAACCTGTTTATCCTCCACCCGCAGTGCTACCCCCCTCCACTCTGCGGACAGCTGAATGGTCAGCTCCATCACTGCCCCTCGCCCGGCGCGTTACATCACCCGTCGGCCCCCGTCGGTGTTGGATGACAGCAACACCAGTCCCCCTGGCCGAGCTTAAAACTGCCCGCTGACAAATATGTCCTTACGCCCCGTCCATTTTTCCGCCGTCCCCAGGTCGTCCACATGTCCCCCGACCCGCCATTTTGGACCCGACGTTGGTCTTGGACCCCGGGCGAGAGACGTTGTATGACAATGACCCACCTCGTCAGCGCCACCCCGAAAATGTCTCTGATGAGCGTGACGCTGCTCACCAGCACCACCCCGCCATACTCCCCCAACTTTGCCGTCCCCTTGCAAAAAGGGCCGACAAACTCCACCCTTTGTGATATCACCCGTCGCAGATAATGCGGTGATTCCTCCAGCTCCTACTGCTGCACCCAGTTTTACATGTTTACCTCCCCCCTGTCACCACTCCGTCAAGGCGGGCAACAACTGGGGTGTCTTTAGTTGGTTTCCGGCCCTGATTTTTGTGGGAAGTTTAACGAAAACGGTGAGATCGCTATCTTTGCGCGCTTCCCCCGTGCACCCCGGCTTACACCCCGGGCACTACGGCCCTAGAAACATAATTCATTTCAGAACAGTCCATACTAGTTCAACCTTGTGTATCTGAGAAAGTGTCGGTGGGACTTTGAAGGCCCAGACTGTCTACGCTGGCAAAACTAAGATACCCAGTGTGTTGTGGATACGGTTGACTTGTCATGTGAAGGCAAGCTGACCACGAGCTTCAATTGCGGAGGAGGAAAACCTAAGAACTCTGCGTAGATAGCAGGGGCTGCCTGGACTGCTACCGGTCGCGTGCCACCTCTGGTATGATCATGCAGCGGAAACCAACAGCATGGAATCCCGGCAAGGTAACTGCTCCTGGCAAAGGCAGAAAGAAGCCATGGAATGAGTGATGTGTGTGTGTGTGTGTGTGTGGTGAAATGGGTGTAGGTGTGTGGAATGTGTGTGTGTGTATGTGGTGTGATGACTGGGTGTGCGCTGGGTCTAGCCTGTGTCCCAAAGAACCGCAGCATCTTCATTGCTCACTAAAGGACTATCGGGACCATGTAAACCGCAAGCATCAAAGTGTCAAACCTAAGCTTCTTGAAGTGCGCAGAAAGAAGACAACAGAGATGGAGACATCCACTGCTCCCCCCTTAAGTCTCCAAAAGCGGTTTCCAACGCAATTCATTCGGAGGAGGAACCCCACCGCAACAACACTTAAAACGACACGCCCAGCGCAAGCAGTACAGGGTTCAACACGCCCAGAGCAAAAGGGAGATCAGGCGCGGGGGCGGGAAGGGAAGCGTTCCCTGGCTGTGAGACATAGGCCGAACCCACTCCCCCTAGTGCCAACTGCATTCCATCCTGCTAGCACGCCGGCCCTCCGGCCCTTAGCCAATCCCCCTCCTCTCATTCTCAGCTAGGTCCCCCCGACCCACGCGCGACTCCGGCACCAGCACTGAAGGGAGGGAGTAGATAGAAGAGGGACGGAGGGCCGGGCGGACGGAAAGAGGAGAACGCAGGAGACAGAGCACCCGAGCCCCAGCCAGAGCCCCAGCAGCGGCTCGGTTTACCGCTATGCCGCTGTTTCTTTTCCTACACGTCGACACCCCCATCAAAGCACCCTACGTAACTTCTCCCCGCCCCTCCCTTGCACTCGGCGTGCCTCTCTACACGCTTCGCCCTCCACCTCGGACCCCCCTGCCCCCGCGCGACCTAAGTGCCCCTGTCCCTGTTGTTCCGGCCCGCCCTTTTCAACGGCACCTGTTGTCCCTAAGCAGCATTGCACAGAGCGACAGACGTTCCTGCCCCCAATTGTCTTCCCGCCCCCACAGCCCCTTCCATTCAATCCCCCGAAGCGCGCTCACCAATATTTCATCTCCACATCCTCCCCTTGCATCTGCTGCACTCCGCATGCCAGGCATCAGAGCACCCGCCGACTCCGACTCGTCACCCCCGAGGTATCCGGAGACCCTGGTAGCACGCTGCTCTCGTTGGAGCCCGTAGTTGGCTCCCCGTGTGTCGCCAGATTTTGTATCTTCCACCGCCTGTGTTCCATTTGCTCGACACACCTCCCGGGCCTATATGTGCGCCCATGTGAAGCCCAGCATAAGTTCGGGGAAAGGGACCGGGCCCGCAGCTGCCCAGGAGAGCCTGTCTATCCAAGCGTGGAGGCCCCGGCTGGAGGATGACTCGCCCTAGCACCGCTATCTGGTGTCTCTCCGTGCTTTCACTGCCCCGCTAGAGATGACACACCCACTGCTCCAGACGTCCTTGGGTGTCCTCCGCCCCGCTGTGCTGTATACAGTCTCCTGTTCCGGCATGCAATCCCGGCCTGCTTGGCCCCCGCAAGAATCAGACCCGTGGCACTGGATGACAGTGTATCATTCGCCGGAGTGACACTTACTTCGGAACCGGGAATTGAAAGGCGATGGATGTGTATGATGTATATTCCCGACATAACTAGAGAGAACGGGGCTCCTTCGGCTAACCACCTCCCCAACTGCGGAAGTTCAAGCAGACCGTCTTCAAGTGCCCATTGTGACCATCTCTTTTGCAACATTCACTTACACATCAAGGCCCATGGCCTCTGGCTCACCCCCGCCCTGGCACCCGTGGCCCCCGCCAGCCCACACCTCTTTTTTGTCCTCCTGCACCTAGCCGCGCCTGTAGGCGAAGCGCACCAAAGCGCACCTCTCCAACGAATCCCCAATGCCCACCCCTAAAAACCCCCCCCCCAAAACACACAAAAACCAGAACCCAGCACCCCCCCCCCCCCCGTCTCGTATATCCACACTGTTGCACACCCGAAGGCGCTCTTTTCCTGTATGAGGTATTACTCTTTGCTCCGTGGCAACTGATACTGCCCATCTTGGAGACGCCCTCCTAAACCAAAAGTGTCCGCTTCGCCTGGAGCCCAGGGCTCTTTTGAAATGATATCTGTTGTCCGTCCGGGGTCTGCAATGTCGACGGCAGCCAAGACTTGGGACTGTAGCACCAAGACTGTACTGCACCATGTGACGCCCAGGCCTTGTGGATAGCCTGGGGAAAAATCGGCCGGTCACGGGTAGTTGGAAAATTCCTACACCCCGTTCACGTGACCCATGACTTGAGAGGGATCGGCTCTTTCTGGTGCCCGGAAGAAATCAGCAAGGCTTTATGCCGACCTAGACCACCCGTGGGTTTTGCCTCCGCACCTCCACCCCCCACGCAGGAGCCTCCCGCTGCGGTACAACAGCTGCGATCCCTTTGTAACCCGACCACCAAGGCGTATCCCGTACCATCAGTGCGAGGAACACCAGGCTTCACGCCTAAAAATCTTCCACAGTTCCAAAGTGATCAGCTGACAAAGTTTCGCCCCAGATGTTCCACATAAGTTCCCACTGTCAGCTAAGCATAGGCTGTATTGCCCACGTCCTCATGGAGACCGCGATTGAAGCTGTGGATACCCTCCCACAATGACGACAGAAACCCCACCTCCGCCTCTGGTCCTTCCCCCGCGGCCCCCCGGGTAGCCGCTGGCCCCCCCGCTCCCCCCCCCCCCTCGCGCGGGGCTTTACGCCCCTGGCCGCTCGAGCCGCATGGCCCGCTGGTCACCCTCCCCCTGTGAGGGTAACACTGTTTCTGCCACATTGACGCCTTTCTGTTGTCTGAACGCCCTCCCCCTTGCAGCCCCGTTGACATCGTTCACCCGTTCTCTGATGATCCACGATTTGTGGTCTTGCACCCACTACTTCTCCCACCACCCCCAAACTTGTAGTCTCGTCCAGGTCAGATGCTGTCGTCCTTTTTTCTCCGTTCCACACCCCCAGCCACACCCACCCAGCCACAACTTTTGCCAGGTAGACACCCGTGCGATGGTGGCCCGTCTTCAGCTTCTATGTCCAGCTTTCCGGCATCAGTGCCTCTGCACCAGGCCCGTGCCAGGTCGCCCCCTCCCTCCCACACACCTCCCGGCTGTTGATTTCTGCCCCCCCATGTTTCATCTGCTTTTCTGGCATCCCCCGGATCGGATGTGTGTGTGTGTGTGTGAGTGGTGGTGACGTGTGTGTGTGTGTATGTGTGAGTGTGTGGTGTAGATATGTGATGTGAGTGTCACCCCCCCACCCCACCCCCCCCCCCCCCCCCCACCCCACCCCCCCCCCCCCCCCCCACCCCCCCCCCCATCCCCCCCCCCCCCCCACCCCCCCCCCCCCCCCCACCCCCCCACCCCCCGCCCCACCCCCCCCCAACCCCCCCCCCCCCCCCCACCCCACCCCCCCCCCCCCCCCCCACCCCCACCCCCCCCCCCCCCCCCCCCCCCCCCCCCCCCCCCCCCACCCCTTCCCCCCACCCCCCCCCCCCCCCCCCCTCCCCCCCCCCCCCCCCCACCCCCCCCCCCCCCCCCCCCCCCCCCCCCCCCCCCCCCGCCACCACCACCCCACCCCCCCCCCCCCACCCCTCCCCCCCCCCCACCCCCCCCCCACAACCCCCCCACCCCCCCCCCCACCCCCCCCAACCCCCCCCCCCCCGTTTTTTCCCCGCTCTTTTCGCTTGCCTTGATTCTCACCCGTTTAATCCGTTTGCAGCCCCCTACGGGTTGACTGGCTGCCCTTCCCTCCTGCTTGTTCGTCCCTGCCTGCCGTGCGTACTACCACGGCGTCCGACAGATGTAGAGAGCCTTGGTCGACGAATTTAAGATCTACCAGCTGCACGCGAATGCGATACAATTACAAAACGTTTCAATAGTCATCTATTACTCTTGATAACCCGAACCCCTCGCAGTTGGGAGGGCTGTAAGCAAATATACCGAATTGTTGCGTGTTGATATAAACCTGATACACCTGGCTCAAGCATTCTGGGACAAAATCGGTTTTCTTTTATTGTACGAATGGAGATTTTCCCTGGACTGATAGGAAAGACAACAACGTGATCATATATTGCGTGGTCAAGGGACAGTGGCAAAACATTAGGCTCTCAAACGATCAGCTTGTGAAAAATCAGAGAACATAAGAGCCTTTACGTAATACCATAGTTAGCATTCCCCTCCTATCCCTTTGAACCGCATTTGACAGTCTAAACCAACCATTAGTTTGAAAACAGCAGCCGGACAACCGTTCTCGAGGGCTGTCGAGTACGAGAGATTTAGTGCAGACATTAGTTCCTGCACTGTCCGCGCCTCCTGCTGCCACTGTCGGGCCCATGGCACAAAGACGCCCGACACGCAGCGTGTACCCGCCCTTGCATTCACCCCTGCCCCGGCAACGGGGGTAGGAGGAGGGTGATGCATTCCTGGGCCTATCCCCAACCAGACGTGACTCCCTCTTTTCGTCCCCGCCGCCCTCTCAAACACACTGTCCGGACCCCTCCCCCACCCCCCCAGCCCCTCGTCCGCGTCCGCTGGCCTGCCCCACCCCTTCCCTTTTTTCGGCGGCGGACGACGCGATGGTCGTCCCACACAGTTGCCCTTTCTCTGTTCTTTTTTCCCGTGCCTTCGCCCCCCACTGCGTCCACCCCGCCTTCCTTCTTTTATTTGCTTTTTTTTTCCCTGCGCGCTCTCCTGTCCCCCCGCCTTCCGGTTTCCATTCCGCCCCGGTCCCGCGCCCCGCCCTGTCCCCTTCCCGGCCCGATCCCCCGTCCCGCCTCCTGTGTTTTGTTCATGCCGCCGGCCTGTGATGCAGCCTTGCCGGCCCTACCGCATCTTTACCTCCGGACGCCCCCTCCCCCCCCTCGGTGTGCCGCACATGTTCTGGGCAAAATCACTTTCAGCTCTGCTGACCCAGCGACCTGTCCTAGGCAAAGAGACGCGCCGAGTATTCTTACGGACTACTGAAAAAACAAGCAACAACAGCAGAGAATGAGTAAACGCTACCCACGTTCGTCCTTGGTCAAAGTCCCACTCGGTCGGAACAAATGAGTCTTCGAGCTGTGCTTCAGTATACCCTAACCATCAGAGGTAAATCAATACACTGACGAAGGAAATGTTTCTAGGATGACAAGGCAGAGTAGCTCCCTCGGCAAAGAAGAGTCAGCATAGAGACTGGAGGGACGAGAGGAAGTTGCATCATAGGTCGTGAAGATGTGCTATCCCCAATTCTTGACATGATTCCATCGAAGCTGATCTTTATCGGCTGAGCATTACCTTAAATTGTCCATAAAAAATAGTGTTTATTTCTGTTTCTCCCCTATTTACCAATCAGACAAGATTTAGAGATGTGGATGCATAGGATCCACCCAGTGACATTAAAACGACTCTGTCTAGTATTCATAGGTAGGACGTGCCCTTTGAGCTTTGGGCCTGCAAGTCCAGTCACGAAATGCAAGGAGGTGATGGATACCGCCCAGTTGGTCACTGTGCGCCTCATAGTGTCCCCAAGACAGCAGAGCGCGGCCTGGTCCGCAGGCGGGCCTGGTACGTTGCCCAGTCCCGGAGGTTGCACCGCTTGAAGAGGCTTTCATGGCCCCTGCTGTCACGAGTTGATTCACGTCCCGTCACGTCACGGTCCAAGTCACAGTCACGATCAAATTTTATTTATCACACTTTAGAGGCAATTAATTTGTGGTCAACACATTCACAACAAAAAAAAACAATACTTCTCGACCAACATTCCCACCTTTCTCCCATAGAGAACCTCATTCAAGTATCGAGGACTTGGAGGTCAATGCAACATATTCTCGAGTCATGAACAATCACGGGACAAGGGGAATAATATAAACCTTTTGTTCACTTAGACCCTTTTGTTTCACCGCTCGATCCTTCGTCCTGCTAACGCCAGGTCATCCTGATTGCCGCAGGTGGGTCTGGTTCCCACGGAAATCTTCTTCCGCTTGCACCACCCCGGCCACGTGTATTCGCTCACTCAGCCTTGTTGTTCTCCCCCACGCTTTTCCTCCCCACGTTCCCACTTGCTGCACGCCACCCTTATGCTCATTCACAGGCTACCCCACCATAACCAACCCACTCACTGAGCCGTTCGCCCGCTTCCCCGCAAGCGTGCCCACAAAACCTGTACCGCCGATCGCCTGTCCGTCTTCCCCTGCCTGCTCCCGCCCAGCTGCGACGCCCCTCTCCTTGTGTTGCCATGTTTTGAGGCCATCCGCCACATGGGTAATTTACAACTTTCCGCTTCGACTTCTCCCGTTGCTTCACGATTGCTGCTTCCCCCCCGTTCTCTCCGCCCCTTCCTCACCCGTAGGGGTGTCCCCGCTTTGGCATCTTCTCCCCTCCCTCCCCCCCTTGCCTTCGTTTTTGACATTCCCGTCACGACGTTTCTGCTATCGCCAGCACCAAAATCTTTCCCCTCCTTGCCGGTCCCCCGCTCCGCGTTGGCCGCGCTCCACCGTGCTGAGTCTCTGCACATCATTCATGTCTCCCAGTTGCCTCCTTCCTGCCCCCTCCTTTGTGTCACCGAGTCCCCGCCCGGTGCTATTACCACCGAACCTGGGGATGCGCCCGTTGTACATGCTCTGGCCGCCACCCAACCCCCTCAGCTCCGCCCCGCTGTGTCCTCTGGGTCCGCCCCCAGTATCCAACAAGCCCTAGCGCTGCGCTTTTGTCCCAACCTGCTGATTCCTGCGTTTCTTTGCCCCGCTGGACCCTCTCCTGGGCGCTGCGCGCCCGTGCCCCCCCCGCTCCGACCCTTGCCTTCTCCCCACCATCCTCCCGCCCGCTGTGCGCGACCGGCTCTTTTACTCCCTACCCGGCCCGCGCACCCCCCCCACCAACCTGACTTTTCTCGGGGGACGGCAATGCTGGGGACGGGGTTTGGGAGCACTGGAAAAGGGGGGAGAGACACAGCTTGATTATACAGCGGCTCTCCGCAACGAAGGCCTGTCCAAGGCTTGCGCCAGAGCAAGGAATCTTTCAATGTCTAAAGGTCCATACCCCACCGAGTCCACGCACCCGGTGAAGTTCCCAAAGACAGGAATCTGGGAGGGCCCGCGCCCCCCTTCTGTTGGGGCCTCATTCCCCCACCTCCCCGGCCCCCCTCGCCCCGTCTGCAACCCCCTGCACTCTCCATCTCTCTCTCCTCTTCCCCCCCCCCCCCCCCCCCCCCCCCCACCCCACCCCCACACCCACACCCCCCCCCCCCCCCCCCCCCCCCCCCCCCACACCCCCCCCCCCCTTCGTTCTCGTCCCTCCGTCGGCCGCACCATTCCCCCTCCGCCGCGCGCCGCCCCGCGACGCCGCGACCGCACGGGCCGCCCGCCGCCGCCGACCGCCCACCCACCCCCCCCCCCCCCCCCCCCCCGCCCCCGCCGCCCCGCGACCGCCGCCGCCGCCGCCGCCGCGCACCGCCGCCCCCCCCCCCCCCACCCCCCGCCCCCCCCCCCCCCCCCCCCCCCCCCCCCCCACCCCACCCCCCCACCCCCCCCCCCCCACCCCCCGCCCCCCCCCCCCCCACCATCCCCCCCCCCCGCCTGTCCTGCCGGCCTCCGGAGTCCGCCCCCCACGCGCCAGTGCCCGGGGCCCGACGGTTTGCCTCCCCCCCATGCCTGCCTCTGTGCCCAGCCCGCAGGTCACGCCACTGGGTTACCTGGTTGTCCTTGTCGTTCGCCGGTCGTTTACTTGCCCATCACCACTAGTCGTCTTTCCGGCCAGTTCGGAAGATGGCTCTGGACCCGGGAGTGAGCCTCCTCTGTACCGTCTTCTCTGCCTCCAACTACCACGCACGCCAGCGCTGGCCTAGCTTGTTAGCCAGGGCTTTTCAATGGCCATCCCGGCCCCGTTTGAACATTTGCGTAGGCTATGTTTTTTCAACTGTTTTCTACCGGGCAAGCCATCTATCAGGAGCTCCCCTCCATCGCGTTCGCTGTCCAGCGGTCCCGTTGGTGGTTCTCTGCCGCCACGCGGGTCTTTGTTCTTCTTCTGGGGACATGGCAGGCCAACGGGCTTTTGATCCGGGCCGACTGCACAGATCCAGCGCCCGAACCATCAGTGTGCACTGCTGTTGGCCGATGCTGCGGGGCACATACAGTTTCTGGGGTTTTCAGATGTTCAATGTCCAAATTTGTCGGACGTCAGGTTCGCTCCTGAAATTGCACGCTGCGATCTTTCTAGCCAGAATGATGCCTACTTTGTTTTAAGAATAGCGTGATGAGAAGCGGAAAGTGGGCGGTTGTGTCTGCAACTTCCGGGGTCTGTGCTGTTGTCATGGTTCCTTCTTTTCTTCGGAATCCGTGTCTCCATTTCACAGACAAGAGTTCGGCCGATTTTTTTTTCTAAACATTGACCTGTCCTCTATAGTTTCCATCGGTTTTGGGAGGGAGGTTTTTGACTATCTTCAGGTATATTGTACGTATTCTTGTTATGGTGCATTCCGTGGAGTATTTCTCCTGTATTTTGCATAGTAACCCTGCTGTAGCTGATGGTGAACTCTTCCTGGTTTTGGAAAAGAAGGCTCCAGCTATCCGTGAGTCCCACTTATGGAGGCTCATTCCGTTGAATATATTGGCCGCAGACTGCAGGTGTGGCTCTATCATTTTTAGAGGGCTGTTTGATGTATGGATTTGTCCCGGCATGTGTAGGACATACTGACACGTTGCTCTCCATGAACTTGCAGATACTGGAAACAATGACAAAAAGCTGAACCTGGCTAAAGCCAGGGCCATTGGACACAATCTTCTCGTTGCATTGCCAAAACTACAAGAGACTCGCCATAATGGTAACAGCTTTGGAGAGGAAACTTACATGTTTAAAGGTATAAATGAAACGAGGAATGATGAAGATAAGAATGCGAACTATGTGTCCTGTTGTGTCCGACTAACGAATAGGGTGTACAACATGCTTCCTCGTAATGGTTCAAATCCTGATTTCAACACGACCGAAACCTGCTGTTTAATCAGGAAAACACTCAGACACAACAGGTCACTAGAGATGAAACACACTAAATCACGTATTTGACCACAAAAAAACACTTCTAGTCTTACCAAAATTAAAGACCAACCAAGAACGCTCATCTCGGGACAAATAAAGACCAGAGAGAGCATAGGCCAGACAGCGCATCGTCAGCGGCACAGGTCTTTGGTTTCAGGCATGATGGTTCCCAGTCTCATGAGCGCCTTCGTGTGAAGGGACCGGGCGGGGCAACTATAGGGGGTGACAATGGATGGCTATCAAGGAATTCCATCCGCATTCTCAACATATAAAATGTTATTATCGCTTCCTAAGCGATAGCTGATTGCAGTAGTAACGACCTGTTATCATGGTGACGGGCGCCATCATGATGACGAATATCGTGGCGCGTGCGCACTACTCCACTTCCGAGATCCCAATTACCGGTAGTTACTTAGTAGATCTTAACGCTTAACATTAACGAACTAGTATAATCTATGGGACAGCTGACGGGAAAAAACCGATTCTCTACTGACGTCGATCGGTATCCTCGGGAGGGAACGGGGGGAGGAAGACGACACCTGATCCATAAACATTCCGCTTATCGAACAAGGCACCTATGGAATATGGACGGAACACGTGTTATACTAGACGCCCTGTTGTGCCCATATGACGGTGCATCTGATCTATTACGGACACGTTATCAGGGTATGCGATGCGTTGAATATGTTGGACAATGGAACACCTTGAACCTAGCGACCGGTACCTGTGTGATCTCGGAGTAAGGCGGCACGAGGTTTCGGCTCAGGGGGTCAAACGCGTCATCACATCATGCGACGACGGCCAAAAAGGCAAACAACAACAATGTACAACCCACACAGCGACACACAACCACACACACACAACACAGGACAGGAAAAAAACACACCACATTCACAATGACCTAACAACCGCCCCACAATCTCCGTTCCACACATTTCATCCGCTAATCGTGGTCAATATGCGACGGCAGTATTGCACATGTTTCACAGATTAAAGGAAAAAAAATTGGTCCTATGAACGAGACTAATGTTCGATATCGTTGTGAGTTTTTGTTATAAAATTTTTGTGCTAGCCATTGGAAAGTACCAGTTGTCTGTCCAGTTAAAAATCACTATGGCTCATTTTCGCGAACCATGTATGGTTGCGGATGAGATTATATCCACATAGGTATAATGGTACATATTATGCATAGATGGTATCTTGCATCTATCAACCATCGGTCACATGTATTGATACCAACGGTATCCTCATTTATATTGATGTTAAAAACATGGTCGTATACAAGTCTGGCTTAATGAATCTATGTTTGTTGAGATTATTCTTTGAGGTAATACTTATGGAGATTAGCCAAACGCTGTTAGTGCACCAGTTTCAATATCGTTGCACATAATGCCTGTCTGGTGTCTGCGGTACTCATCAAATAGTTTACACAACAGTGGTTCACCAGGTGCTAGGTCCTGGGGCCAGGGTCAACGAGGAAGATGGAAAAAAAAATCCATGGAAAGGCACCCTCATACAGGACGTGAAGGCTGACAGCAGTGTTCAAAGAAAAGCATATATCAGCCAGACTGGGAGTAGCCAACGGCGTGGACAAGCATGCCGCGTCACAACATACGCTAGGTATGTATTGTGGGTGTGTGTGTGTTGGATTGGTACATGCGAGCGCAAGACGACATGCGGTCGTGGCGTTTTGTGTCTACGCGGTAGCGGTTACGTAGGCTGCAGTGTGTGCATGCGCGGCGAATCGTGCGCGCGCGCGGGGTCAAGTGTGTTGGTAATGTGTGATATGATGTTATTTTTGTGTGTGATGATGTGTGGTTTGTTGTTACATTTGTGCGTATGCGTGTTGATTTGTGTGTGGGAGTAAAAGCGGAGTGCTCAAAAGTCGCAGCTCCGTGGGTTAAAAGGGGAAGAGGAGAAAAGAGGGGGGGGAAGGAAGA
>JADBJO010034951.1:0-12844 GCA_016801955.1 Conus betulinus
GTTTAATCTATTGTTGATGTCTGTACAGAAACTCTTATTTTTCACTTTTGAAACAAAACAAAAACTGTCAAAAGTTTTCTTCAAATAATGAAACGATTCACATAATCTAAAAAGATTTCTCTTTAAGGCATAAGTGTTGCAAGCATTTAATGAATTAAAATTCTGTATAAGTAAGTAAACATGTAATATATTAAGTATTCATTACCTGTTGAAATAATGGCGAGGAAAAAAAAATGGTTCCTCTGTGGGGGAAAATGCATTTGATGAGCTGTCTAAAGACATTCATGTTCCTCTGTGGGGGAAAATGCATTTGATGAGCTGTCTAAGACATTCATGTTCCTCTGGGGGGAAAATGCATTTGATGAGCCGTCTAAAGACATTCATGTTCCTCTGTGGGGAAATGCATTTGATGAGTCGTCTAAAGACATTCATGTTCCTCTGTGGGGTAAAATGCATTTGATGAGCCGTCTAAAGACAGTCATGTTCCTCTGTGGGGGGGGAAAATGCATTTGATGAGCTGTCTAAAGACATTCATGTTCCTCTGTGGGGGAAAATGCATTTGATGAGTCGTCTAAAGACATTCATGTTCCTCTGTGGGGGAAATGCATTTGATGAGTCGTCTAAAGACATTCATGTTCCTCTGTGGGGGAAAATGCATTTGATGAATTGTCTAAAGACATTCATGTTCCTCTGTGGGGTAAAATTGCATTTGATGATTGTCTAAAGACATTCATGTTCCTCTGTGGGGGAAATTGCATTTGACATTGTCTAAAGACATCATGTTCCTCTGTGGGGTAAAAATGCATTTGATGAATTGTCTAAAGACATTCATGTTTCCTCTGTGGGGGGCGTTTGAAAGCAATGAAAGAATATGGAAAAAGTTTTAAGCAAGGATTCCTAGATGGGTATGTCTTTAATAGAAAAAGGAAACAGTTTTTTTCATAACAGAAAAAACACACTTGTTGATTTATAGGGAGATCGTTCACTCAAGTATGAAGGCTCTGGTTGAAGGATATCCATCGCTTAGTAGCTGGAAAAGATTGAATTTCGGATTGACGGTGGACAGAGCAGCCAATTGATGAACTGTCAGGTCCGAGCCTGCATGTTCTACTGTCGTCGTTACCTAGGTCACGCTGTCACGATCTACGAGCAATCTGTTCTCGCTCTGTCATCAGCGATGTGGCCGTTTTAGTGACGGTTTTGGGGGGTTGTACCGCGCTCTGAGGTTAATTTACTCTTAAGTTTGTTATTTTCAAGCCGATAGAGAGCGTGGCGGTATAGACAGACTAGTTTGTATTTTGCCCTACTCTACGCCTTTAGTCTATTTTTAGGCCAGATGAACTGGGTCAACTGGTTTTGCTTGCACTGGCTGTTTTTTTTTTTGTGTGTGTGTGTGTGGGTGTGTGCATGCCACAGTGGTGTGTGGGTTTGTGTAGTGTCTGTGTGTTTGTGAGTGAGGGTTGCGTGTGTTGTGTGTTTGTGACTGATGCGCGTGTATGCGTGTGTAGGTTCAGTTGGCAAGGGGGGTCACTCAGTTTCTCTCAACAGGTGGCAGGACTGAAACGTTTCTGAGTAGGAATCAGCACTGTCATTGAGTTCACTTTTCATCTAGGCTGGCAAGACTGCAGGAGGTGTGGTTCTTGGCAGGTAGTTTTTTCTGTGGGTGATTCGTTCACAAAGAGTTGCAGACTAGTGTCTTGTGGTGTTTTGCCTGACTAGTCCGTGACAGTCTGCATATCCACGTACTGCTGTGTTAGTCAGGGAATGCAGCCCACGATACCGGCGGTTGTACTGTTTAGCGACAGTGTGGTAGTGAGTCATGTGGTAGCTGTTACGTAAACTTCAACTGGTGCCTCAGCTGGTGTGAGAGCAGCTGACAGTACCTAGTTGATGCCGCCTCTTGCCTGTTGCTGCAGAGTATAGCTGTTGCCAGCTTGTGGCGTAGCTTCAGGCTCGTTGCTGTCTTTAAGTGGTAGGTGTGGGTTTTATCGTTCGTTCATCCAGTGCATGTGGTATGGATGCTTTGTTCGTGTGGTATGGATGGTATGGATGTTTTGTCTGTGTGGTATGGATGGTTCGCATGTGTGGTATGGATGTTTCGTCTGAGTGGGGTATAGGTGTTCATCTGGATGGATGATTCTCCTTGGGGGTGTTGTGTGATTTGGGATAGGATTATGGATTGTTCGTATCTGGTTCAGGATAGGCAGTTGGATGTAGTATGCAGGAATGTGTAGGACATTAGGGTTTTGAACCAGGAATGATGATTGTCGTATGCTTGTGATGTGATGGCTGCATTATTATTGACACCGTATGTCGGACGGATTATTGGTGACATTTTGTGTCAGACAGATTATTGTAAGACTGTCTGTGAGAGTGTGGATGTTGGGTGTCTGCGGGTGTTAACCGGACAATCCCTGGCTGAAGTTATTGCCACTAGTGGGGGTTATAGCAGGCACAGACTAAGGATGGTGTATAGGCTGACTACTTTGCTATTGTTGGTAAGCCGGATGTTTGAGGCTCTTAGTGAGTGCCTTGCGCTGTTTTAGTTAATGCCAGGTTTGGTTAGGCTCGCAGTTAGTTCATTTTGTGATTGTTTTGTAGAGTATATGATCTCTGAATATATGCGGATGCTGTGTTGTCTGCATTCAAAATCAGTTTGGACATGTAGTTATCTTCCTTTTCAGGCGTCGATCGCTGATTGAGTGTGAACGGCAGTAGAAGTTTAGATAATGCTTGGTGAAAGTTTATGCATTGAGCTCTGTTGATTCTGATCATGCGCTTAATTTCTGTGGGTTTTGGATTGGGTATATTTTGGTTGTATTTGTTCCATCGCCCATTTTTGACGAAATTTATCTTAAGAAGAATAAAAACGATATCAAACAGTAATAACAATAGGGATGCTGTTGCCTCTGCTGCCGCTGGAGAGGAGAGAGAGAGAGAGAGAGAGAGAGAGAGAGAGAGAGAGAGAGAGAGAGAGAATTAAATTCTATTGATGCTAATGGGCACTGGTATAAACTACCTCATTACAGTCAACTACAGTCTTTAAGTCGTTTTCCTTTCAGAGCAATCGTGGGTATAAACCATGTCAAACAGCCACGTCGCCCGACAGCCAACAACGTCTGTGGCAAGTTGACAGATCAGAAATCAGACTCAGGACAAACGGTAATCTGGAACTGCAGAAATGCCATGGATAATGCTGCCGTTCTCTGGATATTGTGGGGATTCTTAAGTAGTGGGAGAAGTCAAAACGCTTCAAATGTGACACAAGTTCAAACCACCAGCATCTATACGACATCCCCTTCGTTACTACGTGGAAACACAACCATGGGTGCTACGAAGGAAGCGGCACGCTCGCTACAAAGTGATTTGTTGACTGACGATGTTCAACGTGTTCAACACATCAATGAATCATACAGACCTACGATGTCTTTCCGTGGCTCGTTGAAGCAATACTCTCAGACACCTGACGGCACACGGATAATTTCTGGTGTCAAAATGCCATCTTACAACTTGACGTCCTGTTTCTTTAGCCTTGATCCAGATTTTTTAACAATAAAGAAAACACACATGGTCATATATTTGTCAGTGCCATCTTCCACGAATACTTACAGTGTAACGTTACAATAGAAGTTCCACGTCACAAAGTTGCAAAGTTTCGAGTTCATCGGAAAAAGGGAATTGACATTACGTTGCCTGAGATTGAGAACTTTGCTGTGGCATACTGTTTTTGTCACAGCACTTCCTTTACTTCTTTGGGAAATTCAGTTTTCCTTCGTCTGTCTAATCGGGCTTGGAGTTTTGGAACTGTGGAACTCTCTTTGGACATTTCTGCTGTTGAGTCAGATTTTCAAATAGTTCCTGTATTCCAGTCTGCAGGTAAGTAGAACGTGCAGGTGAATGCACTCACACACACACAGCAGGCGCACGTGAGCGCGCTCGCGCTCTAACACGCACGCACACACGCACGCACGTACGCACACAACACACACACACACACACACACACACACACACACACACACACACACACACGAAGTGTCTGTCTGTTCAATTCATGTACAACTTTATACCGACTAAATGGCACTGACAAATGGATTTGGTTCTGTAAATGTTGTTTGATTTTAAACCTGGGAAATGCGCCCTAAGTGGGGAGAAAACACTTATGAGATCAGTGGTAGCCACTTTTCTGTAAATGGTAAGGAGATAGAAAGATTGAAATTGATCAGAAACAAGATTTCGGCCTGGGGAAATAGACTACAACTACCATCAGCGGCAGTACCTGTGAAACTACAATTGTCAGTTTTTGAGCCGACATGGAGTGAGAGAAAAGGGAAATAGAAGTCTGAACATTGTGTCTGAGAATGAAACGTGGATGTAACAAATTAACTAGTCATCAAACGTGACTTGCAGGCGAATTTACGATGCATTGATATAGCTATTTGAGGACACTTACATATTAGGACTGGCTTCAATGTCTGTTCAAACGTTATTGTTTTGTTGTCGGGCAGCCCCTTGGGTCGAAACTATATGATTAAAACATTATACCAGTCGTAACAAATACATTGTAAAAAGCATATGTGCGTGTGCGCGAGCGCGCGCGCGCGCGCGCGCGCGCGCGCGTGTGTGTGTGTGTGTGTGTGTGTGTGTGTGTGTGCGCGTGCGTGCGTGCATGCGTGTGTGTGTGTGTGTGTGTGTGTGTGTGTGTGTGTGTGTGTGTTTGTGTGTGTGTCCCAACATTCCATTCACCTAGGGTTTTGTTGGTATGTCATAACAGTCACATGAACAACGGTGTTGCTGCAGTCGGAGTGTTTGCCTCATGGTAACTGTAGTCTCTAAGAAACGCTTTGCAATTTCTCTCATTTGTAAGTACCCTCAGCATACCAGACATATCTGTAATTCCATAAAACATCAAACACTGACGTGAGTTAACAGCACAAACTACATATATCTGTAGTTCCATAAAACATCAAACACTGACGTGAGTTAACAGGACAAACTACATATATCTGCAGTTCCATAAAACATCAAACACTGACGTAAGTTAACACGACAATGCTTAGCCACAGTACGACTGCACACATGTCGAACAGGGAGATTGAACATTTCACATACTGCCACTTCGTCTGCTCACTGTCATAATGACTCGGACCTGTATTCTTCAGATATAGAAGCATGTGTTTTGACCACTTGTTGCTATAGTCTGCAACACAAAACTAGAATAAGGACCGTATCCTCATGCACGAAAAATTGACATTCGTTCAACAGCACAAACTACATATATCTGTAGTTCCATAAAACATCACAGAAGCGATCAAAGCTAAGTGCATTTTCGTTATTTGTTTCATTTTTGTTGCACCTGAAGAAGACCTAAGAGGTCGAAACGCGTTGTGGTTTGTCTTGTGACTCGTTTGTCCACGTTTCTCTGGGCGGTTCGCTGACATTTATTTAAGATTTCCTTTCATTTTGGAACGGTCAGCGCACACTGGCTCCTGTGCGAGAGATACGTTTGTGTTCCCAACAGAAAACAAACGAAACGATGCTGAATATTCTTATTTTCAGCAGGGCAGAAGCAGGCGTTTTATAACTCTTTTTCTTATGTTACTAGAGGAATGTATACTTTTTTTTTTCAGAGCAAGACTCATTTTATTTGGTTGACTGAAAAGTGAATGTTATGCTCCTACCTCTGAGCAGGAGCTGATGTGTTAGTAACATCACAGTGTCATGGAAGTCATATGATCTGCCCAGAAGAACTAAACGGCTCACAATGAGCAATCTGCAAATAACCAATATCCACTTTTCTCCAATATGAAAAAAGAAGCGGCTTAAACGCGTGGCAAAAAGCCCATTCTTTCACTATAGTCAATATCTATGTTTCATTTAGTTATAACAACATAATAGATTTAACGGTTTACAAAAAAAGTCATTCTACACACCAGTCAATATCTCTATTTCATTCAATATGAACCAACATTAACTTCAACATTTCACACAGACAATCATTCTGCACAATCAACATCCAGGTTTCATTTAATACCAAACATCAGGATAGCTTCGAAATTTGACAACACTCAAAGTTATCCTGCACAATAGGAAATATCTCTGTTGTTTTCAATGTCCAACAACAACGTAGCTTAGTGGCATGTGACAGATGTTATTGTCATGGGAGTAACGTGGCTTTTACAATAAATTCTTGAGTTTTTTTTTGTCTTCTTCGTGAAGGTCAGTTTGCCAACAATTCTTATCAGATCAGATCTTATGATAAATCAGATATGATAATCTTAAAGGGGGGGGGGGGGGGGGGGGGGGGGGGGGGGGGAATCCAGGAGCAGGTGGACTGCTGTGTGGCTTTCACTGTGCAGGTTACGTGCAAACACCAGGCATGGAGCAGTGTGTGTCCCACGTTCACCGCTGGAGATGAACTGTGTCACTCTGACCCCTCCCCTGACCACGTGATCTTTCTCAGTATTCCCAGGGAGGAGTTCGGGAAGCTGACTCTGTTTTGTGGCTGTTGTGGGACAGATGGGGTTGATTACCGACGCCACGTGTCAGATACAATACCAGAAAAAGCTGCGTCTTACCTCTTCCCCGATGACTTCCCCAGTTGCAAATCTATTGAAAATACGTCTCTGTCCATTCACCATATCTTTTGCTGTGAAAGAAATTTACACATTTTTACGGATACAGACTTCGATTCTCATTCCACTTGAAAAGTGAAAAACCCAAACTGATGGAGTCGGTAAGAAACGTTACGAGGCAACATGGAATTGTTCCATATTCTCCAAGTCAGATCTGGTGCATCATTTTCCCTGTGACCTGGTTCCCCAGTGTGCCGAGTCTGAAGATGAGGCTCATTGCTCCTACACCTCTGACACATGTGGCCTGAATAAGGTGTCTGTTTCTTCACTATCATTTGTGTTCCGTTATGTATGCATTGCATTTCTTGTTAAACTGTCAAATGGGAACACTAGATGGATGAAAAAAGTGAATCCTACTGTCTGATTGAGAGCCCTACTGTCCTGAATGCCTAAAATGCCTACAGTCGCTGATTTTGAACTCAAGTTGTCTTGTGCTGGAACTGCATAAATTTCTCTTTGACAAAGTGTCATGTTTCTCCACTGTTCCAGCATTGCACAGCGTATTAATGTTTCCATCACTGGATACACCATGTGTTCATTTTTGTACCTTTTTTTGTTTTGTTTTGTTTTCTTTTGTTTTCTTTTGTTCAGATTGACGTGTTCAATCTTCATCGCCAATCTTGCGTTGAAGTGACTGCTTGTACAATTTGGCTGTCCTGATGGTTTTACAATTTGCCTGAAGAAGACCTAAGAGGTCGAAACGCGTCATGTTTTGTCTTGTGATTTGATTGTCTACGTTTTCTTGGCCGTTCGCTATGAATTACATTTAAAATGTGTTTAGATTTCCGTCTGTAGCCGCCTCATTTTGCAAGTAGTGTTCAACCTTGTTTTGCACCTATTTACCGTACCGTTGATAGGTAATGGTAAGTTCTGTGACTTGTTCTGGAAGAGGACACTGTCAAACTCACACATCTGTACTGTTGATAGGTAATGGTAAGTTCTGTGACTTGTTCTGGAAGAGGACACTGTCACTCTCACACGTCTGTACTGTTGATAGGTGATGGCAAGTTCTGTGACCTGTTCTGGAACTGTGGTAAGTTCTGTGACTAGTTCTGGAACTGGACACTCGCCTTCACACGTCTGAAGAAGACGGATTTCTTCACGTCTAGTTCTCAGCCCATCTACGAAACGAAAAGACAAAAACTCTGACTTTTTTCCCATGTGTTTATTTATTTGATTTTATATGTTGCCTTGCTTTATACGTAACTTATAGTTGTGGCTATTGCTTTTTTGTGCCTGTATTCTTGTTGAACAACAGTAAAAGCAAAGGGAGATGTTATAAAAAAAAGACTACAGCTGCCGTTTAAAAACAGTTGACTATAGCTGCCTTTCAAAAACAATAGACTACAGCTGTCCTTCAAAAACAGTTGACTATAGCTGACCTTCAAAAACAGTTGACTATAGCTGACCTTCAAAAACAGTTGACCACAGCTGCCCTTCAAAAACAGCTGACTATAGCTGACCGTCAAAAAAGTTAGATTTGATTACAGCTGCCCTTCAAAAACAGCTGACTATAGTTGCCCTTCAGAAACAATTTGCAAATAAGCAAAAGCTGTATGTTGCAGTAAACACAAGCTCGGTTCCATTTCTGTATAATTGGTGTGGCCTGTGCTTTTAAACGTAGAATCAACGGAAAATTATATAGATGCATAAGAAGTATATATAGAGACGTAAAGTCTTGAATAAGACGTAGAAAAAAAAAAAAAACCCATCAGGTTTTGTGAATTGCACAAATTGGATAAAGCAAGATGATGTTTGAAACCCAGTTTCATTTTCATTGCTTCTTTATAAGCCCGCATTAGAAACTATATAAAATAGGTTAAAGTAACAAACAAACAAACAAACACTCTGACTTTACGTCACCTGTGTACCCCAGCAGTGGGAGAACCTTCTCCAGGGTCAACGTCTTGTACAGATCACTACTGACCACTGGGCAAGGCAGCGAGATATCTAGACGCTCGGCTGGAAACCTTACTTGAACGTGATCACACAAACACGACTGTACCGGACATACAATCACTGATAAATATATTCATTACATATAAAAAAAAAAACCCCACCTTAAAACGGATTGACATTCATACACACACTATATTGTAAAATCACACACACACACACACACACACACACACACACACACAAACACACACACACACAGAGTCTCTCTCTCTCTCTCTCTCTCTCTCTCTCTCTCTCTCTCAGTGAAACTCTCTCTCTCCATCTCTCACACACACACACACACACACACACACACACACACACACACACACACACACACACACACACACACACACACACACACACACACACACACACACCTATGGGATTCACTGTCGCTCACTCGTCCACACACGCACTGCGTTCCATCAAGAAGGGGTATTTCAAATATTCGGAGTAAAAATGTGAAATTATCCTTTCTGTGCCCTCCCTCACCCCCCACCCCCCCCCCCACACCCCCACACACACACTCACCCTTTCCTCCTTTCAATCCTCATTCCCCTATGCATTTTTCATTTTTTCCTGTCTGAAGCGTGTGCTCTACTTTCTCTTTAGAATCTCCCTGTGTCCCTTACGTAGTTCTCTGAGGTTTCTGAAGCAGTTCGTGTCGTCTTTGTGTGTACCTGTCCTGGAGTTGGGCTGTTTTGCATGAACCCAGGGCATCTGTTTCTTTGCCCTAAACACGCGATGGCATCCGTGATGCTGCATTTGACCAGTAGTGGACACGCAGCATCATCTAAGATGCTGTATTTGACCAGTAGTGGACATGCAGTGTCATCTGATATGCTGTATTTGACCAGTAGTGGACACGTGCTGTAATCTGATACGCTGCATTTGACCAGTAGTGGACACACAGTGTCATCTGGTATGCTGTATTTGACTAGTAGTGGACACACGGTGTCATCTGATATGCTGTATTTGACCAATAGTGGACACGCAGCATCATCTAAGGTGCTGTATTTGACCAGTAGTGGACACGCGGTGTCATCTGATATGCTGTATTTGACCAGTAGTGGACACGTGCTGTAATCTGACGCTGCATTTGATCAGTAGTGGACACACAGTGTCATCTTGTATGCTGTATTTGACCAGCAGTGGACACGCAGTGTCATCTGATATGCTGTATTTGACCAGTAGTGGACACGAGGGTGTCATCTGAGATGCTGTATTTGACCAGTAGTGGACACGCAGTGTCATCTGATATGCTGTATTTGACCAGTAGTGGACATGCAGTATCATCTGAGATGCTGTACTTGACCAGCCTCTAGGAACAGAAGGTTCCATACAGATCTCAGGATGAAGTTGATTCTTAAAGCTGCATCATGGCATCTTCTTCTTAAGCTGACTAAAGTTGAGCGTATTTTGCCCACAAAGACCTTTTTTCCCCTTTCAGGCTTGTTGCACTACTCACAGGATTCCCTGTCTCTTCTTTCTTCAACTCCTGTCTTGTCATGTCTCTCTTTGCTTTCCCTTTTGCCTGTGATCAAACATTTTTCTTCTTCTTCTTCTTCTTCTTCTTCTTCTTCTTCTTCTTCTTCTTGCTCTTCATCATCATCATCGTCATCACCATCATCATCATCATCTTCTTCTTCTTCTGCTTCTTCTTCTTCTTAGTAATCTTGTCTTTCCTGTCTTGCTCTCCTCAAAAATGGATTCCGGGGATAGCATCAGTTTTGCCTGGCGACAAAAAGAGGGGGTGGGGTGGGGGAGGGGGTTGGGGCTGGGGTGGGGAAATGTCAAGGAGACCAGGTGTGACAACAAACCATTTCCTCACGTATTTGTCAGTTTGGCTCCCAAATGATTCCACTTTGGTGGTGTAGTATTGCTGAGTTTAAAAGGCCAGAGGAGATTCCGGATCAGTATGCACCACAGCCATCACACTTTGTATGTGCCAGGGAGACAACTCTGGAGTACTATCTGCAGGCTTTCTTCCGCCATTTGCAAAAAAAAAAGAAAATGTCACCCATCTCTGCGTCTTTTAAGGAGTCAACACGCAATCTTCCAAGGCTCTCGACTGCTCTTCAGGACACTGTTAGAATGGCTTTTCCAATAAAGATCCACCGTATCCCAATATGGCAGTACAAAAATATGTTTTGGTAATGTAACAGCATGTCTTACAAGGATATATCTACTGAAAAATTCATGCAAGTTACTGTTTTTTTGCAGTGTTGACACCAGTACGTACTCGATGCTGCGTGACACGCCTTTTCTTTCTGTTATTAAGATGAACTGGAAATGAAACTCTCCTATACTTCAAATGCCTGCCACTTACCGCCCATTTCAGCACTAGATCTGTTCTAGGTGTCTGGCGCCAAAACAACGCGATCGGTTTCCAGGAGTATTGATATAAATCCACGAACCATCTTTAGATGTGAATCAGTCTTTTTTTTTATCATGTATAGCGTTATGTTGGAGAGAGGAAAGGTCATGTTGTCGGGGGATGGGGGGGATGGGAAGGGGGGGGGAGGCTGGCTTGTATTCCAATTGTTCAGATATTTATGCAAAAGCTAGAAAATTCTGGTAATTTCATCATCATCAGCACTCCACAGAAAACTGGCGTGGCAGCATGTCATCAAAGTTTCTGTTTGAAAGGGAGGTGACTGTGGGTGGAAATTGAAACAAACTTCAAAGAAAAAAAAAGAATGACTGTACCGCTGAACGAAAGAGACAAACACACTACAGGACAAAACACCACACCTTTCCACCTGTTTGGTCTTCTTCAGGTGAGACGCACAACATGCACAAACAAACTACAGAATAAAACACCACACACATTTCCACCTGTTTGTCTTCTTCAGGCAAGACACACAACACGCAAGGCATTGAAAACGAAGAACGAACGATCACTTATCTCCTCTAATTGGGCGTTGTAGTGAGTGATGAGCATGTTCAGAACTCTTTGGTACCTCTTGTTGCTGTGTGACAAACAGGTGAACGTGTAAGAGAGCTGGGAACTGCAGAGAACAAAAAAGATATGTGGCAAGTCAACAAGTTTTTTGAAACACGTTTCCTTCAGTCCCCTAGAGCTATGTGCATAAGAATGAAGAAAACATAGACTTGCGTTTTGCATGTTTTTTTTTTTTTTGTTTTGTTTTTTTTTTTTTTTTTTTTTACCCAAAATTATTCTAAAACATATTCTTGATTTAACTGGCTATAATGGGAGCACTTTTCCCTTTAAATAGCTTGATTCCAGCCAGTTGTTCTTGGCCCGTTTTCATCTTTATCACGTTTATTGCCCACTGTGTCCCCATTATCATCTTTATCACGTTTAATGGCCACTGTGTCCCGTTATCACCTTTATCACGTTTAATGGCCCGCTGTGTCCCGTTATCATCTTTATCACGTTTATTGCCCACTGTGTCCCGTTATCATCTTTATCACGTTTAATGGCCGCTGTGTCCCGTTATCACCTTTATCACGTTTAATGGCCACTGTGGCCCATTATCATCTTTATCACGTTTAATTCCTTTGTTGCCCGTTATCATCTTTATCACGTTTAATGGCCACTCTTTGATATAAATGCGTGAAATATTTCTGACGAAAAATGGATTATTGCATCAGTATGCTTAATGCAGTTGTGAGTTTTCAGTTATATGAAAAAAAAAAAAAACATTGCTGTCAAAACACCATTGTCAATTTTGTTTGACCTACACCTTTGTTTCAATGCTCTTATTTACATTTGCCAATTTTAGGGTGTCAGTGATTGGAAGCTGGTGGTGGTGTGTGTTTAAACCTGTAGGCCTATATCAATCAGTAGTTGATTATGTTCAGAATCGACTACAAGCTTCTCAGACCAAGCTTTCTCTCTCTCTCTCTCTCTCTCTCTCTCTCTCTCTCTCTCTCTCTCTCTCTCTCTCTCTCTGAGTTCACAGCAACATGGTGGAGGATAGCCAGTGAGTGTCTGGAGTTCCGTTATATTTTGATTGTTAGTGTGGACTTACAGAAGGCTGAGGATACCAAAGCGTATAGAAAGTGATACGAAGTATTTAAAGAAGTGGATCTACTTAGTTATGGTGGATTTGTGCATCTGCCGTGCTAGAATCGGTTCCTTCTGTGCTTCGCTAGCCAGTAGAAGGAAGGGGAAGAGAAAGAAAAGATGGCGGACGGGGTGAAGTGGCCGGAGTGGTAGATGTGTTGATATGGGTTTGTCCTTCTGTGGGGGTATGCACTGACACTAGCGTGTGCTCGTGATACGACAAGAGTGGCATTTGG
>JADBJO010034952.1:0-2500 GCA_016801955.1 Conus betulinus
GCCCATACGTACGGGCAACGATATTTGAGGAGGATGGACAGCAGAAGTGTTGCAAAATGGCCCAACAACGCAAATACCATGACGTGACAGAGCCTTCAAGGCAAGGGATTAAGAATACCCATCATGCTGCCACCAGTCCAGAACACGCTGTTCTTTACCGGTGCTCGATGGGGGAGAAAATTAATGGCGGTTCTTGATTAGAAAAGTTGTCTTAGTTCTGTACCCTTAATAAGGACAACTGTTTAATCTTTCAGCGTGTTGAAGAGTAAAGCGGACTTTCAGCGAGAGGAAGCTAACCCAAAGACTGAGCAGTTTAAGATTTATTTTTCATGTCTAACTCCTCTCTCTCTCTCTTGTGTTTTGTGAATAGTGGCGCTCGATTCGCCGAAAGTAATGACGTACAGTGACGATCTAGCAGCGCACAGTGTCGGAACGGAGACTGTCCCATGCGAACCAGAAATGTACAGGCAGCGGCAAGTCCCCATACAAAGGGAGTAGCCAAGTCGGAACGGAGACTGTCCCAAGCGTCAAAACTGTCTGCGTCGTCGTTCGTCGTTGGTTTCATTCGTTGGCTTTGGCGGTCTTTTAAACCAAACATTTGTCCTGGACTTAGCCCGCCTTCACTCCTTCAGCTTTCAGTCCAGTCTGTTCTGTGTCCACAGACTGTACTTAGCCACAGTCTGTTCTGTGTCCACAGACTGTACTTAGCAACAGTCTGTTCTGTGTCCACAGACTGTACTTAGCCACAGTCTGTTCTGTGTGCACAGACTGTACTTAGCCACAGTCTGTTCTGTGTCCACAGACTGTACTTAGCCCGCCTGCGCTCATTCAGCGTTCAGTCCAGTCTCCGCCTTGGCTTAAGCTGCGTCAGACCATCTGACCCAGGCTAGAACACCAAGGCTACATCAAAATGTTGTTATGCTCTGCATAGTTTGCTGGGATTGTCTTCAGGCGTGACAAGCTCCTAGCATAACATTATCGGTCTCCAAATCCCCCGAAGTCGGAGTGTGGCGCCCACGTGGCGGGGTAATCAAAATCGGTCACACACGTAATGTTCTCATCCCCAGCTGATGCATTTGTACCATAGTGTTCAAGTACTTCGGCTGTTGGGATGATCCCTGGAGTCTTTTAGCCAGGGGACGACAACAACAGTCCAGTCTGTTCTGTGTCCACAGACTCCGCGTTATTGGCGCTTCCCTGATGATTAGAATGGCTGGCATAAAAATATGATATGTTTCACGTCGTGCATGACACCCCCTCCCCCACCCCTTCTCCTTTCCTACACCCCCCCTCTCTCCCCCCTCCACCCACACCACTCCCATCCCCCCTCTCCTGCCAATCAAATATAGAACGTTGGTGGATGACACGGCGATGTTGTGATGCATGTATCATCATGAACAGCGAAACGCTGCGTGTTTACGTGATGTGCTGTTGCATTTAGCCCCTTGATCCGTCATCTTTTTTTTTTTTTTTTTTCTTTTTTTTTAAAACAGTCATTTAGTGGAACAGTTTCAGAGAGAAAAAAAAAAAAAAAACGGGGGGGGGGGGGGGGGGGGGCAGAGGAGGGAGTATTTTTGAATAAGATTTTGAATTAAAATTTCGACATAGGCCGAGCAAAGTTCCTAAATGAGCCAGGCCACATACTTGACTCGTGAGGGCAATAAGTAGATCAGTACATCGCCAAACAGGGGTGCACACGTGTCCGTTCTTTAATTTAACGTGTATCCACCTAACCGTGATCTTAGGAGGCGCCACGCGGGAAACAGTGCTGCATGTGCTACTGTCCGTTCTGCTGGGATTCTTTGTGGACGTGTCCGTAACCGTGACACTCTGTTGCACTTTTACCAAAGTTCACCGGTTTCAGGATTAAGGAGGCTGCCACCGCGGGGAAAGATGGTGCTGGGAGGGGGCGGGGGGGGGGGGGGGAGGAAAATGATCGGATGGGGATGGGGGGGGGGGGGGGGGGGGGGGGGGGTGATGAAGGTGATGTGAACTGAAGTTGTTGTGGTGGTCATGGTAGTGGGTGGTTTCGCACGCGCACGTGTGTGTGTGTGTGTGTGTGTGTGTGTGTGTGTGTGTGTGTGTGTGTGTGTGTGTGTGTGTGTGTGTTTTCCCCGATCAGGACCATGTACATTGTCAACCACATGTGAGTTGGGGACCTCCCACTCTGACGAGTTCACGATCGCGGGAAGAGTCGGTCATCGGTGGACAAACAACTCCCTCCCCCAATGGGGGTGGGGGAGGGGGGAGGGGGACATAGCAGCCTGAGGTCAGCGGGAGGAGCGTGGGTGGTGGTAGTGGAGGTGGTGGTGGTAGTGGAGGAGGTGGTGGTGGTGGTGTTGGCCATGGGGCTGACACAGTCACATACCAGCAGTGAGGGCGTGACCCCATCAGTCAGTCGGTCAGTCCCTTGAAGTAGCTGGTCAGCTGACGGTCTTCTGGTCAGTGGTGGCAGGCTGCTTTACAAGCACGTGGACTTTGAGAAGACCCCCACCCCCAC
>JADBJO010034952.1:5000-12842 GCA_016801955.1 Conus betulinus
TCAGCACTTGTGTCTTAAGAGGTTATCTTTTTATATTTTCTACTTTTCACAAGAAAATGTAGCTTGTTTTGCTCTTTCATGATTTTCTTTGCTTCTTAGGTGACACCTTTAGTTAGTTTTTTGAAAAACTCAACAAACATACTATGGTATTGCACACCAGCCTTTTTCTGGTATAGCATTCTTCTTAAAACCGAAAAGGCAGAGAGAAGTCAAATTACATTTTCCGCGGTCACTGAGGAGAAACAATCAGGTTTCGAAATACCGGTATCTGACCAGGAGTTACATGTTAGTGAGCTTTTCTCCCCAGTGGAGATGGTCTCCCTCTTTGGAGACTATAAGCTTGCTGAAGGTTCAATTTGAGAAGCATTTATTTATTCCCCATTCACCCACTCAAGCACATACTGTCAGTTAGGTAGAATCATCTACCACTGCAGATATGAAGGCTTACCACCCCCTATTTCTACAATCTGAGACATAAGAGCAAGCTTTGTTTATATATATATATATATAAATATGTGTGTGTGTGTGTGTCTCGCTCGCCCTCCCTATCTCCCTCTCTTTGTTTCTGTCTCTCTCTCTCTCTCTCTCTGCGCATGGGGAACTCGCCTGCACACGCATACACTAGTGCGTGCGCGCTCACACACACACATACACTCACACACAAGCCTGTGCCCGCGCGTGCGTGCACACACACACAACACAGGTACAATGTGCGTATGAGAGAGAGAGAGAGCACTCACACTCAGACAAAAACACACACACACAGTAAAGACTCCTTATTGCAAAAAGTTATTAATAATGAGCCACGAGAAGCTCTTTATGTTACAGACTAAAACTCAATGCGTTAAAATGCAAACATATAAACATTAGGTGTCCCTGTGGAGAGAGAATGTTAACGTTCCATATTTTATTCTATTGTCCGTTCACAAAGCAATATTTGCCCTATTCTCTGGCAGTCAAAAACAGTACTAAAGATGACGATCTCAAAGTCATTATTGATGATCAGTCACTTCTTGTCACTGCAGCTAAATCTCTCTTCTTCGGAGTCCTATAGGAACAGCTCTGTAGTTTGCTCGTTTTGAAAATTAAAAAAAAAAAGAAAATTAAATTATAGGTATTGTTTATTGATGTTTATTTCTGTCAAACAGGGGTATTACATTGATGGGGGATATGAAATGACGGGTATTTCTATTTGTGATAAAATACTCATGTCATTCAGGATGATTTCAAGATCCGTCTAAAAACACTATTTTGTGAAAAGACGATAAAACAAACAAAAAAAACAAAACACACACACACACACACACACACACACACACACTAAACACTACACATACACACACACACGCGCGCGCGCGCGCGCTCGTGCGCGCGTGTGCACGGACACACTGACTGTCTGACTGACACAGGCGAAAACAGCAACGACAGAGAGATCACGGGGAATCATTCATAACATGTGGTTCACTGCACCGTCTGTCTGCGATTGCGGCCCACATTCTGTGCCGTCTGTCTGCGATTGCGGCCCACATTCTGTGCCGTCTGTCTGCGATTGTGGCCCACATTCTGTGCCGTCTGTCTGCGATTGTGGCCCACATTCTGTGCCGTCTGTCTGCGATTGCGGCCCACATTGTGTGCCGTCTGTCTGCGATTGCGGCCCACATTGTGTGCCGTCACTGGCCGGCGCAGGGCATGTGGGTCAGTGCATCATCTCCCTCCACTTTTCTCTCCTCCTCTTCCTTCTACAGTTTTTACATCTCCATAGACGATGTGTTACAAGTCATTCTGTCAGTCTTTCGGGCACCCCTTTTCTTTCTTTCTTCCTTCCTTTCTTTCTTTCTTTCTTTCTCTGTTTTCATTTTTTAAAATTTTGCTTTCAGCTTTTGTACGTGTGATACAGTATATGTCTTATTACAATCGGAACACGGGCAGTCGTGTGATACAGTATATGTCTTATTACAATCGGAACACTGGCAGTCCTTTGATACAGTATATGTCTTATTACAATCGGAACACTGGCAGTCATGTGATACAGTATATGTCTTATTACAATCGGAACACTGGCATTCATGTGATACAGTATATGTCTTATTACAATCGGAACACTGGCAGTCATGTGATACAGATTATATGTCTTATTACAATCGGAACACTGGCAGTCATATGATACAGATTATATGTCTTATTACAATCGGAACACTGGCGGTCATGTGATACAGTATATGTCTTATTACAATCGGAACACTGGCAGTCATATGATACAGATTATATGTCTTATTACAATCGGAACACTGGCGGTCATGTGATACAGTATATGTCTTATTACAATCGGAACACTGGCAGTCAAGTGATACAGATTATGTCTTATTACAATCGGAACACTGGCAGTCCACTGGCAGTAATCGATATAAAGTTGTAAAAGAGTTAAAGGGCTTAACACTTGGATGAAGGGGTGGCTGCGGTGGTGGAGGTGGTGGTGGTGGTGGCTGCGGTGGTGGAGGTGGGTGGTGGTGGGAGGATCTTTCTGTAGGATCTCCGACTCGCCTTATTTCGAGTTTCTTCCAACGGTGTAATTGTGTTTTGTCTCTGTCTGTCTGTTTTGTGTTCTCTGTCTGTCTGTCTGTCTGTCTTTCTTTTTCTCTTTCTGTCTGTCTGTGTCTCTATCTCTCCCTGTGTGTGTGTGTGTGTGTGTGTGTGTGTGTGTGTGTGTGTGTGTGTGTGTGTATATATATATTATATATATATTTTTTTTTTTTTTTTTTTTTTTTTTTTTTTTTGATTGATTCATATTTCCATAATTTTCAGGCGTCGCTCCACCGAGAAATCCGTTCAAGCCCAGCCAGTGCTCACAATAGTCGGCATACACTTAAAAGAAATCATAAGACTTGAACTGGGCTGCACTCTAACAACATTTATTTCTCCTAAATTTTTCGCCCTGTTTGTGGGCTTCATCAGACAATCGCAATCACAAACTAAAAGGGTATGAACAATATCCAGGCTTTGTCCATGAAAAAAAATTCACTATAGTAAAAAAAAACTAGGAAATAACGAAAAAATGCAAAGGCCTGGTACACACACACACACACACACACACACACACACACACACACACACACACACACACACACACACACACACACACACGCACGCACGCACGCGCTCGCGCACACACACAATCATGTACACCTAAAAGCATCCTTGCTGTTTTGTACCCTACTGTGAGTGAATTCACTGCACAAGTCAAGTCAAACATTCACTTGATATCCGCCACTCGTGAACTCAAAAACAAAAGTAACAAAGTCTTTTTTCAAACAAAATGGATCCAAATGGACCCCGACCACAGAACAGACCACCTGTGCATACAACCATATGACAAAGCAAGAGACGTAGGGTTGGGGGGTGAGGGGAAAAGAAAGGGGGGAGAGAGAGAGGAGAGGGAGAGAGAGAGAGAGACAGACAGACAGACAGACAGGGGGGGGCAGAGAGAGAGAGAGAGAGCGAGAGAAAGGGTAAGAAAGAAAGAAAGAAAGAGGGGGCAGGAGAGACAGAATGGAGAGTGAGCAGGCTAGAGAGAGAGGGGGGAGAGGGGAAGGGGGGGGGGGGCAACAGAAAAGGGGGGGGGGGGGGGTAGCAAAAAGAAAGACAGGGGGGAGGGGGGGAAGGGGGGAAGAAGGCAGGAAATTAATGAGTGAGATAAGGGGGGGGGGGGAGGAGGGAGGAGGCGATAGAGAAGGAAGGTGGGGGGGGGGGAAGCAAAGCAAGGAGATGAGATGCAGAAGGGAGGGTGGGGAGAGAGAGAGAAAATGAGACGCTGAAAATATAGTGTGATGAGGAGTATGGCATGGTGGTGGTGTGGAATGTGTGTGTGTGTGTGTGTGGGGGGGGGGGGGGGGGGGGACAGAAAAGGAGGGGAAGAGAACAAAAGGAAAGGCATGAGGGGTGGGGATGGGGGAGAGAGAGAAAGGAAGAACGGGGGCAGACAATTCGTGGGATAAGAGGAAAAGAATATAGTGGAGGTATGGAGAGTAAGGCAGTAGAATTATGGAAAGTCTATAAGGTGGAATGTATATTATGTCCAACACACACACACACACACACACATACACACACACACACACACACACACACACACACACACTCAGCTATTTTCAACAGAATGGCACACTTACATACACCTAGTCTTTATACATTAATACCACTCCAATACATACCCACTCATGCACACTTTTATATTCTCATAATTATATAGGGATATATGCATTGTCTTATATATCACCCTTAATAAGGGATAAGTGGGGAGAACACTTTTACATTTGAGCTGTAGAATATTTGAATATTTGTATATTCTCTATTCAACCTGGCTTGTTTGTCATTATTCCCCCTCTTCCTAAGAAAGAAGGCTGTCTATAAGTCCTCAATCCAATCGACTCTAATCTTTCAAAGGAAATGATAATCTGCCTTCGTCACCCACACACACAGACAACGCTTCAGTAGAATTGAATCCTTGTTTTTTGAGAAGCATTGAGGTCCAAACGACTATTTAACCTACAAAAAACTGTCCCAATATTTGCCATCCACCATGTCTCCCTTGCTCCTAGACACCTGTCAGTTTCCACTGAGTCAGTGGCAGAAATATCCATGCATCGGTGCAGTCCCAGATTTTCAGGGTGTTTGCATAAGTTCCTGTGGTGGGCAACTTGACACTTACGATTTCTCTTCCGTTTCACGTCAGATTTATGTCCTGCCCCAGCCGAGTGTCAAGTTTGCTGTGGAGACAACATACCACGCGTCCTCGTGGATTTTACAGCGGAGTAGGTAAATATCCCGTGGTGTAGTGCAGGTAAGGGTTTTTTTGGATCAGCCATGTTCTCCCCATCCATGGAGAATTGAATTCTTGTATGTCTAGACTGTATGAACGTACACACACACACACACACACACACACACACACACACACACACACACACACACACACACACACACACACATATGTATATATATATATGTATATATAGATAGATAGATAGATAGGTAGATGTGTGTGAGTGCGCGCGCGCATGTGTGTGCGTGTGAGCGAGTGAGGGAGTGGTGTGTGTGTGTGTGCGCGCGCGCGCGCGCGCGTGTGTTTGTGTGTGTGAGTGAGTGAAGGTATGCATATATACATGCATGTGTGTATGCACACACACACACACACACACACACACACACACACACACACACACACACACACACACATACACACACACACACACACACTGAGTGAAGCCATTTACTGTCAGATTAACATAGTGTTGTACTGATTGACTCACACACACACACAACACACACACACACACACACACACACACACACACACACACACACACACACACACACACACACACACACACACACACACACACAATCTCCCGGAAACGGGCTGTGTCTAAACACGGTGACACGGGCAAAAATGTTACGTATTGTGAACCTCCGAGCTCTGGCTGACAGACAGGGAAGAAGAGGAAGATGTACAGTGTCTGTCCAAGATATATTTGTTTACTTAAAGCAAATGTCTAGCGTCAAGGTCAATGTCTGGTGAAAGAAAGTGAAAATGAAAAATGTATTTCCTGTACTGGGTGTTTTTTTTTTCATTTTTGGGCCCCATTTTGTTTTGTTTTGTTTTTAATCATAATTTTCGTTTTTTTTCATCGTTTTATATTTTCTGCTGGTTTCTTTAAGTTAGCTTCTTCTTTTCCTTTTTTTTTTTTTTTGCTTTTTGTTTTTTTGTTTTTTGTTTTTTTTTTTTTTTTGTTGTTGTTGTTTTTGTTTAAGCTGATCTGGATTTAGTTTCAGTTTGGTTTAGTCAGAAACCACGAACAGTCGCGTGTCTCATTTGGGACGTAACCCAACAGCATTGCAAACTCTCAACAGCAGCAATAACACAACAACAACAACAACAACAACAACAACAACACAAGAAGCAGTAACAACAATGACCATGACGACGACGACGACGACAACAACAACAAACGCCGCACCAATGGTTATTGTGACAACTTTACGGCATTGTCTTTCTGCATGGTCCAAAGGGTGCCTTTCACTGGTTGTGTTAGAGAGAGCCAGCGGAGTGTGGTTTTTCTCCGTACTGCAGCCCAGAATGAGTTTCTCCAGCCGTGACGTTTATGTCTCTGAATTTTGAGTGATGAAATTAATTCCTTCTATCTACCACGAAAGGCGGGATTAGGAAGAGAGCGGAACGGGTAGGGGAAGGGGTGGTGGTGGTGGGGGGGGGTGACCTTCACAGCCAATGCCGCGGTTATTGATGAGTATTGCTCCCAGGAGGGGACAATGAATTGAAGCCAAGCGTAGCCAGTGTGTCTGTTTTCAGTTTAGTTTCAGGGTTCAGCAAGGAGGTAGGTGTCACTGCGTGCGGACTAGTCCATATACGCTACACCACAACCGCTAAGTTTCGAGACCACACTGCGCATGATTTAAGGCTGATGGATAAATGAATTGATGACTAAGATGAGAGAATTTAAGAAGAGGGTCTCGTGGCTACGACTTAGCAGATGTCTGACCCATGCATCATCCCAACACCATCATGGATCACAGTCAGATAGCATTGAAAGAACCCTGCTTTTTTTTTTTTCAACACCATCACCCACCACTACCACCACCGCGCTGCCCCCACTACTATTCCTTCATAACTCACTGTCCCATCCCCCCCCCCCCCCCAACCCCACCCCACCCTCCCTTTTTTTCAGTTACGAATTTCTGCCGAGTCATGTTGAAAATGTTAAAAGACCTGTTTACCTGTTGTCGGTTTCCAACACCAAGGACAGTGGCAACGTGCGCCAAGTTACAGGCTGTTACTATTTACAGTGTGTGGACAAAAAATCCTTGGCGGTGCAAAAAACAAAAAGAGATGTGCCCCTCCGAACTCAAGCCCGGACAAAAAACATGTATCTGGTTTGGAAGGAAGATGAAGGTGATGTTCATTACCCGGAAAGAATTTCAAGCAGAGAATAAGTCGTTTAAGCCTTTTTTTTCATCTGTGCTTTAATCAGAAGCTGTACGCATGTGTGAGTTCATCGGCAGTTAAGGACTATGGTCTTGCGGGCTGCGTCGGCAAAAGGTAACGAATACCAAGGTGTCTTCCTCTCAATGGGAGAAAAGTTGACAGAATTGAACGAATCATGCAGCCCGCAACTACAGTTATGTTTATACATAAAAGAGACAGAATGAGAAAACTACATTTAAACAGTCTAGAGGTTTTTTTTTTTTTCCCGTTTAAAATCATTTTGTCCTCCAGATGAACGAGATGAATGCCTTGAAGAACTAGAGGTCAAAATTGAAAATTTTCCGAGGTATGTTCAGCCCTTTTTTTTTTTTTTTTTTTTTTTTTTGGGGGGGGGGGGGGGGGGGGGGGTGTCCCATTCACCAAAAATAATTACGTTCTCTGATTGGTAGTAGAAACTCTCGTCATTCTCACGCTCTGTTCCGTCTCTCAAGGTCGATCTTCATTGAACGAACCTTTGTTTCGCGAACCTGAATCACGAACTAATGACGGTCCATGGTTTTCTCCTCCTCAAAAAAAAAACGGAAGATCGCTGACCTACGATCTACTTCGCAGCGTTACGACGAAGTAAGAACTGTGAGGTTTGAACAGCCCTTTCTCAAGGGAGGGAACGCAGCCTGCAATGATGATACCATGCTGATACTTTACTGAGATGTTTTGTTCAGCTAAGTGAGCTTGAAACCGTTGAAACAGGCCGTGAAGGCGGTTTTTAGCTATTTCCTGAACCGAAATTTTTTTTTTAACCGATTTATTTCCAGAGCAATGTGGGCTCCTGTCTGTCTCTCTCC
>JADBJO010034953.1:0-10000 GCA_016801955.1 Conus betulinus
TTCTGGACATAATTCGTTGTCTCTGTAGTAAGACGAACAACTTGCAAATGGGAACCACGAATTCTGTGACTTTTAATGCTACAATTATTTTTTCTGACTGCTCCCCCACCCACCCCCCATCCCCCGACCTCCCACCCCCCCACCCCACCCCCACCCCCCCGCCTTATATCTCACATGGTTAATGTAACGGATGAAACATTGTATACCATTGCTTTGAAACGAGGTTCATGAAAATGGTGGTGATACTCTGGTAGCTCACGCCGCGCGCGCTTGCTTGTGTGTGCGTGCGTGCGTGTGTGTGTGTGTGTGTGTGTGTGTGTGTGTGTGTGTTTATATCCTTGGTTCAGCAATAGAGACAAAGCCTGGTTACTGAAAAATTCTGAATCTGTGAGATTCGAAAACGAGTGAAAACAAAAATCAAGTGGATCTCAGAGTAGATCTGTTACTGCACTAGAACATCCAACAGAGCCCAAAGAGAAAAAGATCGTTAAAAAAAATCATAATATGAAGCAGCATGAAGGAAGGCGAGAGCGATAGACGATGTTCGGAAATTTGCAAGGAAAGTAATATGTGTTAGAGTTTTGCGTTCAGCGGGAGTGACTTCGCCATTTTCATGGGACACAACCAAAGCAATTTGGTCAGAAAGAAAAACACCAAAAATATGGGTGGGAAGCGGTGCGCCTGTCATGAGGACAACCGATATCTCGATCGTTTTCCTGACGTGTGCTTCAAATCAAGTATTTGATTCTCTGGCTCTATTTGCTTGTCCCTTAAACTGAGGGGGAAAAAATACTACATATGGGAAAAACACAGGTTTTATCTTTCCTTGCTTTTTTCTCAAGTATATTCCATGGTTAATGTAACGGATGAAACAAAGCGAAAGGCAATACCACTGGGTAATATCATCTCTTACTGCAGACAACAGTGGTAAGAAGGCAACACATAAGCTGGCAACAGATGGGATGCTGCATAGCTGCTACCTGTTGGCTAACTATGATCTGCCAAATGACAGTGCAGCATGCAGATCTTTTTGGTTTACCACACACACACACACACACACACACACACACACACACACACACACACACACACACACAGAGGCCTAGATACTTTGAAACTGTATTGTCATGGACAAAAGGTCTTGTGACCTATGTGGAGGGGCGTGACAACAAATGATATTAAAGTAAATGAGAGAGAGAGAGAGAGAGAGAGAGAGAGAGAGAGAGAGAGAGAGAGAGAGAGAGAGACAGAGAGAGAGAGAGAGAGAGAGAGAGAGAGAGAGAGAGAGAACGCTAATGTCCACTTTCTTCGTATATACTTCTGAATAACACAACCAGAGCCAATCTCTTCGAATATACTCGATCCAGAATAACACAACTTGGGCAGAAATATCGGCAAGCTCAACAATTTCCAGAGCAGATGTTCGCGACTGCTCAGATTATCTTTTTAATTTATTTATTAATGGCATATATGCAGTTACCAGTCTAACCATGCACATGCTGTTAGGAAGCAAAGATGTAAACTAACAGTCAGGGAAGACCCCCCAGGTTCAAATCCGTTCTGTACATAGTAAATACTTTGGTGACAAAATCGGATGCATGAGGTGACTTCATCCGTTTTAAAAGCTCTCTTGCTGGTATTGCTAGTTATGTCAAAGCCAACATAAATGACTTTTTTTTTTTTAATGAATGAATGATTTATTGAGGAAAGCTTACAAAGCCAGTTCTCAAGGGAAGGACTCGTGTGAGGGGTGAGGGGTGGGGTGGAAGGCACGTAACATAACTTAGAAAGAATAAACACAGATAACACATGTCAGACTACCCAATCTTGATGTGGAGACCAGATCACGGAAAATATTAAAAACTGCCACCGTACACACCGTATGAATGCGAACGTGACTGTCAAAATATCAACACATCTATCCACAGTCATCATGATTTCCGTTGTTGACAGCTTCAATGTTGCTGGAAGCGATTTTCACGTCTTCTCTGGTGTCTATTGAAAGCTGTCCATATTTCTGGTCATTTCCTGCAGATAGGCTGGTATGTCGCAAGTAAAACGCTGTCAGCAGGAGCACTCTGTAGCTGACTGACCTGAGAAATATCTTCGGTATCATCACTGTATTCTGAATAATGCTTGTCCTCATTTTCCAAGCCTTCCTCTGGGTTGTTTAGTCAGTAGGAGGAACTGGTGGCCATTTGGATGCCTCCTGTAGCATTGATCTTTCTTCTGTCACCTGATGACATGTTGGAAGCGTAGTTCAGGAGCTCGCTACAGATTTGGACAGATGCACACCTGCCGTCTAGGTGCGAGCCATGACCTACTAAGAGCTGTGTTTTTATGTTTACATTCTCTGAGCATCTGGAGAGAGAGAGAGAGAGAGAGAGAGAGAGAGAGAGAGACAGACAGACAGACAGACAGACAGACAGAAAGACAGAGGTACTGGAGGACAGACAGACAAAGAGAGAAAGGAGCGACAGAGACAGTCAGAGAGGCACACAGATTAGAGAGAGAGAGAGAGAGAGAGAGAGAGAGAGGAGAGAGAGAGAGTATATATCCACTTTCTTCGATTGTGGCAGCGTAAAAAAATCACCTGTACCGGTTGGAATCTGCAAGAGTGCAGTTTGAGGAAGACTGGCAGATTCGTTCATTAAAGAAGTTCCAAAAGAAGCTCCGTCTGACCATGACAAGACATAACTAACTCTGTTATCCTGAAAATGAATTCGGAAGCTTTATATACAAAGAAGAGGGGGAGGGGCCTTTGAATGTCGCTGATACCATTCGTTTTTTTCTCTGTTCACGTGACAAATGGACACGGGCGTACTCAGTATTTTACACTGTCTCTCCACATGCCATACAACGAACGAGACAAATAACTTAGATCAGGTTGTCTGTCAGTATGCAACAGACAGGACTCTCTCCTCTGCATCAAGGATGCAGTGTGGTTGGGGAGAAAGGGGGGGGGGGGGAGGGGCGAGCAGGGGAAGCATGTTGTCTCCTTTTGCCATACTTCAGAGGTCACTAACCACTTGCGAGAGTCTCAGTCATCCCACGAGAGAAGTTTTCAACTGACTTGACTACCCTGATAAGTTAGCACGCACACACCAGCGCGTTGCTGTCTGCAGATAGCGAGGACGGAAAGCTTGTTTGCGTGTAGCTTTTCGCCCTCGCATGAACCGAGGGGGAGGGGGAGGGGGGGGATTGGGTTGGTTTTTTTTTTTTTTTTTTTTAGTGATATTTTGTTTCAAAACTGAAGAACAAATTGCAAATAAGGCATACAAAACGCTTATCGTATTAAGACAATAATGATAACAACAAAATATACTCATCCTCTTCCCCCTCATCATCATCATCGTCATCATCGACATTATCACATCATCACCTTGCTACTACTGTGATTACTAATACCATTATTAGCACTGTTACTATCACCACAACTACTACTACTATTATTATACTACTACCATTAAGATAATAACATCAGTCACCTGATAAACACCGTATGCGTTTTTTTTAAAATGTAATCATGGGCACATATAAACACAATAATAACCACAAAGGGTAAACACCAAAACAATAATTGTTAAATAAATGAAAACAAAATGACAGAAACAAGCAAATGAATTAATCAGAGATCCATATCAAGGTTGTTTTCAAAGTTGAAATTGATTTTTAAAAAAGAAAAAAAACAAACAAAACAAACAAACAAATCTCTGGAAATGTTAATTTTTGTTAAGAAAAAAGGGGAGGGGGTTAATACAAGGTATATGGGGTGGACCCTGGAACTGGAGTCTCCTGCTTTCACACTCCATAGCACCTCAGGAGCTGACGTCATCGACGCAAACTAGCTAAGTAGGATGCAGTGACTTTTCTGGTTGCTTCCAGTCAGGGCACCAGGCCACTACCCCGACATGATGGATCCTGGATGCGGTGAGTCAGCCTGTCTGTACAGCCGCCTTGGCACGACAATGGTGGATGGATGAGATAGATAGATAGATAGATAGATAGATAGATAGATAGATAGATAGATAGATAGACAGAAAGACCGATAGATAGATAGATAGATAGATAGATAGATAGATAGATAGATAGACATATGGACAGATAGACAGATAGACAGATAGATAGATAGATAGATAGACGACAGACAGATAGATAGAAAGACCTACAGACAGATAGATAAATAGACAGACAGACCTGTAGATAGATAGATAGATAGATAGATAGATAGATAGATAGATAGATAGATGGATAGAAAGACTTACAGACAGATAAATAGATGGACAGATTAGATAGATAGATATATAGATAGATAGATAAACAAATAGACAGACAGACAGATAGTCGCCTTCTGCCCCCCCCATCCCCCCCCCCCCCCCCTCCTCCCGCCAGGAACAGTCATCCAGCCAGATTAGCTGACCCTAACGGAGGAAAGTCAGTCTGAAAGTCGCCAGACGTCGCCAGACGTACATCTGTCACCTCGATGGGTGATTTGAGTGTTGATGTAGCTGACACTGACTCAGCGCTGTGCGAGCGACGACCGCGCGACGCGGCCGCTCGCTGCAGCTTGGCAAGAGCAAAAAATGTAACTTGACAGAGGATCGCGCTGCTGGTTTTTTTTTTTTGTTTGTTTTCCTTCGTTTTATCCTGTTGGAGGTTCATCGGCTTGTTCTTTATATCGCTGAAATAAAACCTGCAGATGTGTTTTCGTCCCGCTTTCATAAAGCTGGACTGACGGTAATCTTTTTTTTTTTTTTTTTCGGTTCCATTTTCGCTTTTCTGCACGTGCTTTTTCAACTCCCACCCCCCCACCCCTCCATGGATATATATGGATTATTGTAAGACGGGTTGTACACAATTTTATGCGTGCGCGCACGCGCGCGCGCGCACACACACACACACACACACACACGCACGCACGTGCGCACGCATGCACGCACACACACACGCACGCACACACACACACACACACACGCGCGCGCCCACACGTGCAAACACACACACACACACACACACACACACACACACACACACACACTTATTCTGTCTTGCCAGTATGGTGCTTGCTGTCTGTGCCTTGCCTACTATGTCTGATTTCTGTCACACCATGTAAGTTTTCGTCAGATTCTACATATTATCGGTGTCCATTTCTGTGTTAAGATTGCTGGTCCTCTCAATCCAGCGCTCTTGGGTTTTCTTTTTTTTTTTCAACCTTGAATTGTTTTAATACTATTGTGTTTCTGTATTATCTCTCGTGTGCGGGTTCTGTTTCAAGGCTTCTGTAACTCAGTCCATTTCTGTTTTAAGGGTCGTGGACACATCGGAACGCCAGCACCTGATACGTCCACGGCCCGATGTGTCCATTTGGATGTATCGGACCGTGGACGCAACGGGCGTGGACGCATCGACATGCTCCCCCTCAGCTTGTTGCAAATCAGCATGCTGAGTGTGTGGAATATGGCAATTTGTCCGAATTATTGTGCTCGACTAAAAGAAAAAAAAAAAGCCTAGGAAGGATGGCTCTGACAGTCTCAACATACAGGCAGCTCCGTCATTCCAGCCCCTCCCTGATAATCCTAGGGAATGTTTGAGTTTGTTTATTGTTCTTTTTGTTTGTTTGTACGTATAGCCGATATTAGGGCGGAACGACTGACCTAGACTTTTTTCTGCAGCATCAAATCGACTCGAAAGCCATCACACACACACACACACACACACACACACACACATGCGCCCTCGCGGGCGCGCTTTCATAATTCTGCTTGCTAAGCATTAATCTTGTTTCAAAAATGTCGTGCAAAACGTAGACATGTACTTACGTGCCTGAACATGCCGACACGCCAACTGGTTTTCAAGACGTTGCCAAATCACACACACACAGATAACACATGTCAGAACACACCATCTTGATGTGGAGACCAGATCACGGAAAATATTAAAAACTGCCACCGTACACCGTATGAATGCGAACGTGACTGTCAAAATATCAACACATCTATCCACAGTCATCATGATTTCCGTTGTTGACAGCTTCAATGTTGCTGGAAGCGATTTTCACGTCTTCTCTGGTGTCTATTGAAAGCTGTCCATATTTCTGGTCATTTCCTGCAGATAGGCTGGTACGTCGCAAGTAAAATGCTGTCAGCAGGAGCACTCTGTAGCTGACTGACCTGAGAAATATCTTCGGTATCATCACTGTATTCTGAATAATGCTTGTCCTCATTTTCCAAGCCTTCCTCTGGGTTGTTTAGTGCAGTAGGAGGAACTGGTGGCCATTTGGATGCCTCCTGTAGCATTGATCTTTCTTCTGTCACCTGATGACGTGTTGGAAGCGTAGTTCAGGAGCTCGCTACAGATTTGGACAGATGCACACCTGCGTCTAGGTGCGAGCCATGACCTACTAAGTGCTGTGTTTTTTATGTTTACATTCTCTGAGCATCTGGAGAGAGAGAGAGAGAGAGCAGAGAGAGAGAGAGAGAGAGAGAGAGAGAGAGAGAGAGAGCCAGACAGAAAGACAGAGGGACAGACAGACAAAGAGAGACATGAGAGACAGAGACAGACAGACAGAGAGAGAGGTACACAAATAGACACAGAGAGAGAGAGAGAGAGAGAGAGATAGACAGGGACAGCCATACAGAGGAGGAGAGAGAGAGAGAGAGAGAGAGAGAGAGAGAGAGAGAGAGAGAGAGAGAGACAGCCAGCCAAAGAGACAGACAGAAAGACAGAGTGACAGAGGGACAGACAGACAAAGAGAGACAGGAGAGACAGAGACAGACAGACAGACAGAGAGGCACACAGATAGACAGAGAGAGAGAGACCAGAGAGAGAGAGACAGGGACAGCCATACAGAGAGAGAGAGAGAGAGAGAGAGAGAGAGAGAGAGTATGTCCACTTTCTTCGATTGTGGCAGCGTAAAGAAATCACCTGTACCGGTTGGAATCTGCAAGAGTGCAGTTTGAGGAAGACTGGCAGATTCGTTCATAAAAGAAGTTCCAAAAGAAGCTCCGTCTGACCATGACAAGACATAACCAACTCTGTTATCCTGAAAATGAATTCAGAAGCTTTATATACAAAGAAGAGGGGGAGGGGCCTTTGAATGTCGCTGATACCATTCGTTTTTTCTCTGTTCACGTGACAACTGGACACGGGGCGTACTCAGTATTTTACACTGTCTCTCCACATGCCATACAACGAAATGAGACAAATAACTTAGATCAGGTTGTCTGTCAGTATGCAACAGACAGGACTCTCTCCTCTGCATCAAGGATGCAGTGTGGTTTGGGGAGAAAAAGGGGGGGGGGGGGGGAGGCGAGCAGGGGAAGCATGTTGTCTCCTTTTGCCATACTTCAGAGGTCACTAACCACTTGCGAGAGTCTCAGTCATCCCACGAGAGAAGTGTTCAACTGACTTGACTGCCCTGTCAAGTTAGCACGCACACCAGCGTGTTGCTGTCCGCTGACACGAAGGCGGCCCGCTTGTCTGCGTGTAGCTTTCGCCCTTGTATGAACCGCTGCGTGTGTATTTCAACCAGAACCGTTTGACAGTATTACCGGTAGAGGCAGTCTGCCTTGGAACAGGAGGAAAAAAAACAGCTGGACAGTTTCAGTTTCAGTTTCATCAGGGAGGTGTCACTGCGTGCGGACAAGTCCATATTCACTACATCACATACGCTAAGTTCGAGACCACACTGCGAACCATTTAAAGCTAATGGATAAATGAATTAATGACTAAGAGGAGTTATAAAGAGGGTCTCGTGGCTACGACTTTATGACTTTATGACCAGCGCGCTGGTCAGATTTCGGGTACCTACTTATCATTATTGGCTGTGCCATTATCGTCATTGTAGATGTGTGAGGTGAGTGTACACACACACACACACACACACACACACACACACGTGTGTGTGTGTGTGTGTGTGTGTGAATGGGTGTGCGGGTAAGGGTCCATATGTGTGTGTGCCGATGCATGTGCTGCGCTTGTACATATGTGTACGTGTTTCGGGGAGGGGGGGGGGAGGGGTGTATGTGTGTAGATGTGCATGTGTATGCGTGTGTATGACCTGTGGGCTTTTATGAGCACGCTCCTGCACGCACACATCTGCAGGAATAGTAAATGTCTTTCAATTACTATTCCTGCACAGGAAAATATGACTAACAGCTTATCCTCCACCCTCTGTATGTCTTTTTACACATGTATGCTTGCCAGGCACAGGCATGTAATAGGCCGTAGCCCCCTACCCAAGACAGTGATGATTTCAACGCGCAGACGACTGCATGCACGTGCACGCACAACACTTGGTAGAAAGATTATTTCCCTTATTTTCACTTTCCTACAGCCCAGCCCAGCCGAGTGCAAGTTCGGGGAGGGGGGGGGGGGCATTTTTTTTTTCTTCTTGAGTGATATTTTTGTTTCAAAACTCAAGAACAAATTGCAAATAAGGCATACAAAACGCTTATCGTATTAAGACAATAATGATAACAACAGAACATAAAGATAATACCATTAAGATAATAACATCAGTCACCTGATAAACACCGTATGCGGTTTTTTTAAAATGTAATCATGGGCACATATAAACACAATAATAGCCACAAAGGGTTAAGTAACGACTGGCTCTGACAGTCTCAACATACAGGCAGCTCCGTCATCCCAACCCCTCCCTGATAATCCTAGGGAATGTTTGAGTTTGTTTATTGTTCTTTTGTTTGTTTGTACGTATAGCCGATATTAGGGCGGAACGACTGACCTAGACTTTTTTCTGCAGCATCAAATCGACTCGAAAGCCATCACACACACACACACACACACACACATGCGCGCTCGCGGGCGCGCTTTCATAATTCCGCTTGCTAAGCATTAATCTTGTTTCAGAAATGTCGTGCAAAACGTAGACATGTATTTACGTGCCTGAACATGACGACACGCCGACTGGTTTTCAAGACGTTGCCCAATCACAAGCTTGTTAACAAAACTGAACGAATCATGGACCCCGAGGGATGGAGGTGCGAGGGGTGGTGGTGGTGGTGGATGATATGGGGGGTGGAATATGGGGGGAGGGGGGGGGGGGGGGAAAGGGTTGTGTGTGTATGGATGGGGGGGGGAGGGGGGGGGTGGAGGGGGTGCTGTTTTCAGCGATCACATACTGGTGAATGTTTGAAACACTGTTAAGTTTTGATTTTGTGTCTTCCTGCGCGGTATTTTGGTGAGATGTATAGCAACCTGGGTCAGCTTGCATCATACTGCGCCTTTTGCTTCTGTAGAAAATTTAGCTGCACCACACACGGAGCCTCCTCCCTCCCCTCCCTGCTTTTTACAAGAATTTTGAAAATGAGAGCCATCACACACACACACACACCACCACCACCACCCCACCACCGCAATTATGAGAAAAAAATTGACGATGACACATCCATGTTTATCCGACCCTGTTTCTTACAAAATTTGAAGCAGAGACGACAACCACCACAGTTCCACCTGCCGGACCCCCCACCCCCACCCCCTCCCCCATGTAATATGTTAAGATTTTGTTAATGAGACTCCCCTTCCCCACCCTCAACCTGCCTGGCTTTCGCATGCTTATTCACACACACACACACACACACACACACACACACACACACACACACACACACACACAAGAGCATCTTTCGCCATGGGTGCCGAGTCATCAAAGTCGTCGTTGCCAACAGCTACTATCCATGGAACTGTTTGCCATCCCACTGTGCGTGTTTTTTGATCGACATCTCATCCAACATAAGGACAGTCATCACCTTTCTGCCCTTGCTCTCTGCCTCGTCCACTCTGTGCTTTAGTGCGGAGAATGCCGACTGCGTGAACCCTGGTGAGCCTGGAATAGAGCTGTACCAACGTCGTATCACTGATGGATGTGGTAGCGCCGGTTTGAATGTTTCACGCACGAAGTTGTATGCTTTTGTTGAATAAAACGGAAGCGTTATGGCAAAGGATTTCAGCTCATCAGGGTATGTGGCATTCTTTCCAG
>JADBJO010034954.1:0-12842 GCA_016801955.1 Conus betulinus
GGGTGGCTGGTTCTTCTCGAATCTGTATGGACGTGTTTGTGGAGATGAGCAAAAAATACGGACTTGTACGCTTTAATAATAAAAGTTACATTTTTCTTACTAACCTGATTGTTTTTTTACCTTGTTAAGTTGCTCTTAAAAACCGCTATATATTTTCTTGATAGAAATCACCGACATTTCTTCTGCCGAAAAAACACATAACGCTATCTGCTTTGTTGTCGCAGAGAAAGTAACTAGAAGATTGAATAAGGTGCTTTTCAATCAAACGGGGTTGCTCAATGAATCCTTCATCCAGAATTATAATTATATCATGCCCTATTGCAACAGCAGCAGCAGCAATTGTGTGAACCAGTCGTATCCATGTTGATTTTCCAGTCAACCCTGGACACCTGTGATGATACTCTCTAAGTATCCTCATATTCGATTAGTTATGTTTAACTGTCTCGCGATGTAGATTTTGAATAGCATTCTAATTACACTACATAAAACAACGCATTGGGAATACTCTTTCTGTTCATAACATTTTATTACTTCTCTTGGCGAAAAGATGTTGTTTGTCAACTTCCAGTCTAACATACGTTTAAAGAAAAGACAAAGTCATGTTCAATGATCCTCAATCTCTTATGTTATGGTAAACCACTTAAAAGAATCAAAACAGACTGCTTTTCTTATTCACTCGAATGCCCATGTCTCTCTCTGTCTGTTCTGTCTGTCTTTCTCTATCACGACACACCCAACACACACCCACACACACCACACCACACACCCACACACACCACAACACCACGGCACTGCACTCACTCACGCACGCACGGCACGCCACGCACACACACACCCCACACACCACTACACACCACCACCCCACCACCGACACCGCATGCACAGCAAGGCGCATTACTCACACCCACACACACACACACACACACACACACACACACCCACACACACATCACGCACTCTCCTCTCAAACACTCACAAACACACCAACCAGACACATGCGCGCGTGCATCTACATATAGCATAGAGAGAGAGAGAGAGAGAGGAAGTCAGTCAAAACCCCAGCCGACTGCCACTGGTCTCAGTTGGAATAATCTTTTGAATACATGTCTGGTCACAGTACCCTCAACGTCCCTTAGGATCCACTTTGGTCAAAGCAGTGGACCTGACACTGCTAATCTGTCGTCCCGCTTCGCCTGGTGGTGAGAGAGGACAGGGTCCAAAGGACTCAACGAACCCACACCGTGAAAGTGCTGTGCTCTACTCGGGCCGTCGGGGGGCAGAACCATGTCATTGTCAATGCGAAGAAGTGTGGGTGGGAAGCACTTTTTGGAAGGTAGAGTAGGTAGATTACTGGACTAGACTCTAGGCCAGTAAGGTGAGGGGGTGCGGGGTTGTAGAACGGAGTGTGCCTGAGGGAATTTTGATGATGTCTGTGCTAGAATCTCTATTGGACTGGTTTGTGAAAGGTGAGAAACCCTCTCTCTCTCTCTCTCATCTCTCTCCTTCTCTCTCCTCCTCTCCTCTCCTCTCCTCCTCTTCTCTCTCTTCTCCTCTCTCGTCTCTCTCACAGCACACACACACACCACCACAGCACATATTCTATATTATATACATATAATATGAATTGTTTTTGCTAACAACAATGTTTTTAAAAAAGTGCTTCACCCGAGTTGTGTAGCGGCATCTGTTAAAAAAAACTTGCTTAAAAGTAAGTGATAACAGCCTACAGCGCTGTTTCTTTGCTGGTGCAGTCCGACTGACTGACGACTGCACCAGCATAAACAGCGCTGTAGGTTTTGTCACTTACATTTCTAATCCAGTATTTTAATCATATTTAATAATAATCGATATAGTAGATGGGAGGGAGAGAGAGAGAAGAGAGGTGAGAAGAAGAGGAGAAGAAGAGAGAATTTTTCTGACATCTGGCAAGAGAGTGTTCAGTTAGTTTCAATCGCCAAACATTTTCCGCTGGAAGCAGTAGTGCGACTGGTGGCTCTAACGCATCAAAACGCAGTATCGCGTGATCAGTCACCTATAGTTCACTCACAGAGAAAAAAAAAGCCAAGCAGCCTCATGTGGAAACGGTGCTCGCCTATGAAACTGAACAGTCAATATTCTCCACTCATTATCCTGGCATACGCTTCATCAGTTACAAATGTTATGCTGACTGGGCACTGTTTGCGTAATATCTGTAACTGAGAAAATAATTGTATTCCGCAGGGAAACATGACTTTATCCTCACGTTGATTTTCTGCAACGTTTCTGTTGGTTTACGGTTTCATTCGAAGATGTACTGGTTTTGTTGTTGCCTGGTAACTTCCCAAGAAAGTTTATCTTTTCAACACAAGTCGTATGGCGTGGGTCGGCTGCCTGGTCATCAAGGGTGTGGGGAAAAACACGTACTGCACCAATGTATAATAAAACTTTACTGAAACCTTAAAGTTGTACAAGGTGGACTCCTGTACATGCTGTCCTAGATATGTAAAGTGATTGGGATCCCCGAGTGTATTCAGGATGGATACCTTTAGCTCTATTATTCAGATCCTTCTTTCTCGCAACATGAAGTAGTCTTTTTCCATTGAATACCATTATTTCAGGTGACATGAAGTTTGAGTGTCTGTCTGCTGCTTGTCTTGTACCAAGTGCATGGAAACATTCCACTGCATTCTTCTTTCTTCTCTCCTGCATCAGACTGGGGGGAGGTAGCTCTCGCTTTAAGTTGTAAACTGATTTGCTCATGTAGTTACCAGAAATAAAAGAGTATAGAGAAGATAGAGAGCGAGAGTAAGAGAGAGAGAGAGAGAGAGATAGAGAGAGAGAAATAGATATAGAGAAAGAGAGAGAGGCTGACAGACAGAGCATTACAGACAAAAAACAGACCAGATTGACCGAGAGAAACAGACATACGTATATACATACAGACGTCATACAGACAGACAAAAGTTTTCCGAAACTTTCTTTTTCCTCTAATTCCAATCCAACCTCTCTGACCAGCCAGGTGAAATATCCTGCAAAGACTGCTCCACCCCACTCCCCCCCCCCCCCCCCCCCACCCCTCCACCCAAGACCCCTTACCATCCCAGGAAAATTCCCCTTGGTCAGTCTGGCGGATAGAACTCGTTTCACGCCACCCCTCGGCGTCTCTCTGGTGCCCAACAGGGAGGTGGCAGTGGGACAATGTCAGGGAACCCAGTGAAGCGTCATATTCCCATAGACGGGGAATTAATTCACTGAACTGGTCACAGTCCTGAGGTCAGAAGAGCCGTACGTGAGAGAATCAGACATAGCAGGTGGATTGGGTGTGGAGTGGGGGTGGCAAGAGAGGGCTGATGTCCTGGGGAATGTTAGGGTTGTGAGGATAAAGAGGAAGGTTTGGTTGGTTGTAGTATCCTGAATGGACAATATGTTTGAACAGTTGTGTGTTCCTGTTCCATGTACTTTTGTGTTATTATGTCTCATACTATAATGAGGAGGAGGAGGGAGGAGAAGGATGAGGAGGGGGAGGAGAAGGAGGTGGATTATGATGATGGTGGCGACGTTTGTTTTGCAGTTTTCTCCCTGAATGGACAATATGTTTGAACAGTTTCATGTGTTTCCTGTTACATGTGCTTTGTGTTATTATGTCTATTACTATGATGACGAGGAGGAGGAGGAGGAGGGGAAGGGAGAAAGAGGAGGAGGAGATGAAGGAGGATTATGATGATGGTTGGCGACAACGATGATCACGACGATGATAATCAAGATAATGACGATCATCATTATCCTTCTCCTCCTCCTCCTCCTCACGTGATTTATTAGTATTTATTATTGTTATCATTATATTGTTGTTGTTACTATTCCATTATTGTTGTTCTTCTTATTATTGACGATGATGACGATGATGATGATGATGATTGTTATTATCATTGTTATATTATTATATTATTATTATCGTTATTATTATTATCGTTGATTATCATTATTGTTAATGTTAATACTAATATATTAATATATTATTATTATTATTATTATCATCAACATCATCATCATCATCATTCATTATTATTGATATCATTATTGCTAGTATGTTGTTGTTATTGTCATTGTCATTACTATCATCATCATCATCATCATCATCATCATCATCATCATCATCATCATCATCATCGTCATCATCATTAATATTTGTCATCAACATCATTGCCATCATGGTTATTATAGTTATTTTTCATTATTATTATTATTATTATTATTATTATCATCACCATCATCATTATTATTCCATCATTATTACTGTTATTATTATTGTTGTTACTGTTATTATAATTTCTATCATCATCATCATCCTCATCATCATCAAACATCGTCCTTCTCATTTATATTACCTTTTATTATTAGTATTATTATTATTATTATATTATTATTATTATCATCACCGTATATCATTATTATTATCATTAGACCACGATACGTATGGTATGGTGCTGTGAATATGACTGTCTGACCCTCACTTTCATAAGTTTGGATGCGTGTAACGATCATTCCCTACACACACCCACACCACACGAACTTGGACAGCCAGGCAACACACAACTTACGTTTCTTTTTTTTTATTTGCGACCTGAACCATCTAAACATAAACACGTAACATATAAATCTGCACAAAACAAGTACATGCCGCCACCAACAAGGGCATTCAACAAACACAGGGAGCTTCAACCGTTGTTTTCAAAACTGACACATTGAATGTATCTCAATGGCACCGTCAGTAGCGTTTCTCACTGGCACCGTCAGCAATATCCCAAAACACAAGTCCACCCAGCTGGTTGTCAGCGAGCTCAAGTCAGTCTCCACACGGCAAGCAGAGCCGCTCACGAATACAGTTCCAAGTCCCGCAGGGTACACCCACATAGAACAGATAATGTTCTTAATACCCACGAGATCACGGGTACAGTTCGAAGTCTCACAAAGTACACCCACGGAAGATCACGGCAGGCAGAGCCACTCACGAGTACAGATCGAGTCCCACAGATTACACCTAACACAGAAGACCACGAGTACAGTTCGAAGCCCCACAGGCTACACCCACACAGAAGATCACGGCAAGCAGAGCCCTTTGCTACACAACTCCACTACTGACCTGGCGGTCAGCCTCTCCACGTCGTCTTGACGGAGAATCCTGAGGCCCTTTACCACAAAAGTTCTACTCCTGACCTTGCGGTCAGTCTCTCCACGTCGTCTTGACGGAGAATCCTGAGGCCCTTTACCACAAACGTTCTACTCCTGACCTGGCGGTCAGTCTCTCCACGTCGTCTTGACAGATCAGCGGCTGGGGCACGGGCTGTACCTACACACTCGGTGGTAATCAGTTCCAGGCAGGACTCAGGGGGCCGCACCGTTTTTTTTTTTTCTTTCTTCCCCCCTCTCTTTGTTTTATATCTACGTTATGTTTTCATGTAATTTTTACGTTAATGTCACAATTTGAGTTGACGTCACAAACTAAGCGCATCAAAATTATCGGTCAATCACTGCAAATTTGGATCATTAAAAACAAAACAAAACAAAAAAAAAAATAATCTACTGTCCAAGAAGACACAAGAAAATAAGATCTACTTTTTTCTTCTGTTGCCAAGGTCTCAAAAGGTGTTTCTTGTTTGTTTTAAATCACTCCAGAATACTATAGAGAGCCAGTGACCTTTTCAATTTTTGCCTGTTTATGTCATCAACTTCTGTTGAGTGTGTTCAAAATTTTTGTGCCTAAGGACACAACATTTAAACTAGGGAGATAACTGCACCATAAAAAATGTTGTGCTATCTGTTCTAACGCATTCTCTATTCTGCATTCTAAGTTTTGTTCGTGTGGTATACTCATGTAGCGCTTCAAGGCTTTATAGAAATGAAACATCTGAATATAAATCGCTTTCTCATTTACTGCCACCTTGACTTTCCTCAATCCTGTTTCTTTCAAAACACTAATAATTGTTAATCAATATATTGTCTGCTTGACCATATAATGCCAGTCATATACGTTATAGTTTGTTTATCACGATAATGATCAGAGTGATGATGATGATGATGATGATGATGACGACGATCATCATCATCATCATCATCATCATTCATCAATATAGTAATTATCATTATCGTTATTACTATAATATTATTAATATATATTATTATTATTATTATTCTTGTTGTTGTTGTTTGTTCTTTTTCTTCTCTTCTTCTTCTTCTTCTTCTCTTCTTGTTGTTGTTGTTGTTGTTGTTGTTATTATTATCGTTATCATCATCACCTTCCTCCTCCTCCTCATGACTTTTTAATGAACATTTTTAATGACAAAATCATTTTTGAAACACAAATACATTTCAAACCAATTGCATATATCGCATTAGATTAAAACAACAACAACAACAACAATGAGAAGAACAACAACAGCAACAAGAAACAAACAATCAGGTTATCCACACATTAAAAAGAAAGGAGTTGGGGGAGGGGGGGGGGGGGGGGGGACAAGCGGAAGGCACGGGGAGGGGTTTACCAACACACTCATGCAGAACATAAATCACATCGTTGTTATACCCATAGTTATGTTTACCGTATTACCCTGATTACATGAAATGTTCTGAACTTCGATCATCAGTATCAATGTAACAATCTGCTTTGAAACTCTGTTCGTTAACTGTTATGATGACTAGTTCTTTATGAAATCTATAACATGTTCTAAGCACCTACATGTGTGTGTGTGGTGTGTGTGTGTGTGTGTGTGTGTGTGTGTGTGTGTGTGTGTGTGTGTGTGTGTGTGTGTTTACGCCTGTTTATAGTCGATCTGTATTTTATCACAGTTTACTGTCCCCAGGTTGAGTGGAAGAAAACCTTTGGTTAAAGAGCTTGCTCTCTCTTTCTCTGTCTGTCTGTTTCTCTCTCTCTCTCTCTCTCTCTCTCTCTCTCTCTCTCTCTCTCTCTCTCTCTCTCTCTCTCTCCGTAGACATGAACTAATATTTCAATCCTTACTGACGTGCGTGCAAATGCAGGCGAATCTTAATGCTCAGAAGAAGCATATAAACAACACACACATAGTACACTCGGAGATAAATCAGCGTCTCCGCTTATTCATTTATCTAAAGAAATGAAGTCTGCCAGTTGCAACTGTGAAAAGCCAAAAGTTATTTGAGGATTGCCTGAACGGAAGGAAGGACTAGAAGGGTGAGGAGGGAACTGGAATTGGAATTTCATAAAGATCTGTTTTTGTTAGTGAAACGAAATCATGAGAGTAAATCTGAATGTATGAATGTGCTGTTGTATAATTAATTTACGTTTTTGGGCGCGCATGAAAAAGCGGCGGCTAATTTCATTTCCTTCTTTCGCGTCATAACGTTCTCTTTGACTATATCTCAGGACACTGATTAAAAACAACAAACCACAGGAGCAATAACAATATACATAAAATACAAGTTTTTAGGCTCCTTGCCTCCTAACAACTGGTCTGACACTCACTGTTACCACTACCCCCACCCCCCGCCCTCCCAGCTTGCCTCCCGTCTTCATTCTATGCCTGCTGGACAATTCAATAAGAAGCGCGTGGAGGGTCAGAGAAAACCATATGGAGAGACGGGGGCAGGCGCGCACATACGCGTGTGCACTTTGCTGACGTTGATTTATGCATGAACGGTGAGCTGTTTATACAATCAACGTTTTGCAATTTTGTGGTGAGGCAATGCGAATAGAATTTGGTTATGTGCGCATGCGTGTGTGCGTGAGAGAGAGAGAGAAGACGGAGAGAGAGAGAGAGAGAGAGAGAGAGAGAGAGAGAGAGGGTGATAGTAAGAGAGGAGGGGAGGAAGGGAGAAGCAGACAAATAGAAAAGGATAGAAAGGGGGAAGGGAGGTAGGGGGGAGAGAGAGGGCAGGGAAGGATGGAAGAGGATAGAGAAAGGGACAAGAGAGCATCCACGAGAGAGAGAGAGAGAGAGAGAGAGAGAGAGAGAGAAGAGAGAGAGAGAGAGAGATTGACAGACGGACAGACAGACAGACAGAGAGATGAGGCATACAGACAGTCGCACTCCCCTCACGTCCCCACCCCACCCCAACCCAAGCACCCACCCGAACACCACCCACACCACGCTCACACCCACACGTTTCCCCATCGAGAATATCTGCCCATCTTCCATTCAGTCACAGAATCCCCCAGCTGAAGACGCCTCTGTGACGAGTACCTTCAACTGTTCCCGAGGGATTGCCTGTGTCAGTGGAGCGGACCTAACGCTGCTCAAATTTGGCTTCCTCCTGCCTCTGGGGTAGAGCCAGGACAGTGGCCAGAAGAAGTCATTCAGCCAACACACCGGGAAGTGCATTGCTCTTCCCCCATAGTCTTGGAATGAGAACTAGGAGTGTGAATGGACGGAGGTAGAACAAAAAGAGGAGTACGGGGGGGAGGGGGGGGGGGGCGGGGAACAAGAGGAATGTGTATATGTGTGTGTGTGGGGAGGGGGGGGGGGGGAGGAAGACTTGAGTACGAAAGAGACGGCAAGGATGTTCAGCAGATGGGGGAAGAGGAAGGGAAGGGGGAAGACAGGACTGTGGTAAAGCTGTGTGAAATTACTTGGGGGGATTGTAAGATTCTTATACCAATTACGAGTCCTTTCGTCTGCTGATCCTCTCTCTGTCTCTCTCTGTCTCTCTCTCCGGTGTGTGTGTGTGTGGTGTGTGTGTTGCGCGCGCGCGAGGGTAGGCAAGTGTTTGTGTGTGTGTGCTGTGTGTGTGTGTGTGTGTGTGTGTTTGGCAGTGGCGGTGGGGGAATGTGCACCATCAATGTAGTAGATAATTATGCCGTATCATACAATATTTGGGGGTGGTCTCCTTGAGTCACATAATGTAATTGGTTCAGAAGCGTTTGGTTAACACTCTTTCTGGTTTACCCCGCAGTCTGCATCATAGATGGTGCATGCCTCCCCAACTGTCAAAGCTATTGGGATTAGGAATACGACAACACCATTGACGTGGCTGCGTTCGTGTGAGTGGAAAGCACGGGAAAGGGCTAAAACCACGGGCTACAAGCCACGAGGGAGGAAGACCTTGGGAGAGGTGGCAACAACCTTTGAGTGGGGTGGTGAGGGGGAAGGAGGGAGGGCCGAAGGGGTGGTGGAGGGTGTTGCAGGGGGAAGGATACGTATGAAATGAGGGGGGGGGGGCCTGCAAGGGGTATGTGATGGCGTGGAGGTCGGGGGAAGAGGTGTGTGGGGGCTGGTAAGGAGGGAGATAAACGGGAATATATACAGGTTTCATGAGTTGGTGGACATGGCAATTGGCTCCGTTCTGTCGTTACAGCCCCCTGGAGCCAAAACCTTGGAAGTTAGATTACACTGGGGAGAGATCAATGGGGGAACTGGTGTTTTGATCTTCTGGAAGGTCGAAATAGACGGAGTAAGGCGGGAGTGGGTTGGTTGTTCTTTCTCTGTTCTAGTGCACATGTCATCATAATAAAGTTGTGTGTGTGGTGTGTGCGTGGTGTGTGTGTGTGTGTGTGTGTTGTGTAACATTAGTATTTGCGTGTATAGAATCTAAATATAATATATTATATGTATATCAGCGATATCTATATCTGTATACGCATATACTAATATATATATATATATAATATCTATATATCTGTTATATGCCTATATATATTAATGCTCTATATTACGTATGTTTGTGTGTGTGTGTGGGGGGGTGTGTGTACTAATGATTAAAAGTGAAATTTAAATTATGGGAATACAAAATGTTTCGAGGTCCTCCTCTCTTCAAGCCGTGCCAGGATCCCTGCTATTGACCTCACTTCTATATAATATATATATCTATAATATATATACGATTATACTAGTACATCTATATAATATATATCCTATATAGCTATAGATGGTGTGGTGTGTGGGTGGTGTGGTGTGTGGTTGGGTTTTGAATTGTGAGCGGTAGTTCGTTGGGTTGGTGGCACGTGTTGTGCAAGGGGGGGCCTGTAAAGGTTGAAGGCTTCTGTACTTTCAAGGCAAGTTCAATCAAGTGTAAAACTTTATTATCTCAAGTTGAGCAAATAATTTGTGGTCACAAACAGTCACAGCAAATAAACAAATAATTTTGGTCACATTACCCTTTTTTCACATATGACATCCATTGCATAGAAAGGAATTGGATTTCAATTAAACATCTTCTCGTTCATGAAAATCAATGGACAGGGGAATAAAAACTTGTTTAAATCTGACACTTCTGCATTTAAACGGTCGGTATCTTCGTCCTGACTGAAGAGTATACTGATTTGCAAGAAGAAACGTGGGTTGGTATTAAAGAGTATTGCAGGAGGGGCCTATCGGGTTTGCATTCATATTTGTTGATAAAAATTGCCTTTCGTTGCCAGGCAAACTGTCTGCGATTTCAACTCTTGCGTTTCAATGTTGCCATTACTAGGTTTGCAGAGATCATCCACTTTTCTGTTATGCACAGATTACATCTTTTTGTGTTATTATTGATATACTGCTGCTTTTCTGATTATTTTCCATGTGATGTTAAAAATCTGTATTTGTTTTCTTAAGATCCCATACATGTTTTACTTAATTCTGTTTGATGTTTGTATTTTTCATTCTTGAAAGATTGTTTTGTGATTGGCGTACTAGCTTTGAATTTGTTTTTCTGTAATCCCTTATGTATGTCTCTTTGCCGTTTTTCGTTGTCACAGTGGCTTGCTTGGTTACGATGTTATCAAGAGAGACTTGGTTGTTCAGAGGGCATTGTTCTTGGGTTGTGCCATTGCAAGTTTTTCCGTTTGTCTCCCTTTTTTTGACGTTGGTTTTCTTTTTTGACGTCGAAGTTTTCAATTATGTTGTTGTTGTTGTTGTTTTTTTTTTTTAAAGATTTGGCATACCCAAGAAGATAGTTTGATAGTGGTCCTATTGAACTGTTATTTATTTTTTTAATTTTTGTTTAAAGGGTTTATGGTCTTTCTGCCCATTTTCTCTTTCACATCCGGAGAGTCCATGGACTGATGTAACTTTGCGCGGGCATAATCCTATTTACCAGCAGTATTTAACTATAACTGATTATTTTGACCAGTCGCACCAGGTACTGTGCATTTTTAATTACATTTTGTATATCCAGACATAGCACAAAAGGCATATGAGCAATTTCAAATCTTTCTATAACTATTAAGTGTTTACCTGGTCACACAATAACTCAAACCCATTTACTGACACCATCAGAAAATAATCGTTCACACTGCATCCTAAATCAGAAATATAATGTGAAACGGCCTTCAAGTCGCCATTACACATTTCCGTTTAAAATGTACAGTACCAAAACAGTGAAAACATGTTTAAGAACTTCTTTCCCATGTAAATTCAACATTTTATCTTGAGAAGTTCTTTCCATGCGACTATCAATCTTATTATAGTTAACGTGTACTTTATATTCATCTAAAATGTGGGGTCTTATCAGAAGTTCTGGCGTTCATATCAACAATATTAATATTCAGTGCCTTCCAAATGCAGCCATTTACTAACAATGCAATTTTCCAACAAATCAATGCCGCTTGTCAAAACCACTGATAGAGTAATGAGGGAATTTTCGGGCGGATCATACGCACACACAAGTAACAAGTTTTTTATGAAGACCAAAACACTTCATATCAAAGTAAATAACATGGCATAAAGGACTCTCACACATCAACCTCCTTCACATAGGGAAGAAGATATTTTCGCATTAAACAACTTATTCCCCCTGAACCCTCCCTTTACGCAGTAAACCAAATGTTGTTTATTCATCTCTTTCTTCTGCAAACTGTCCGTCGGATGAGTGCGCTCAACCCTTTAATTCACCACCCAACGAAAAGCCGATGTAAACCTGGTTTCCCGCTCCCGTGCACGTTCATTTCCTCGAAATGTCAAGTCGACCTTGATGGTCAGTTCACGGGGACTCAGGCACGGCAGAGACAAGTGGTCCGAAATTGTTAGATAGCTCAATTCTTTAAGTTTGGACTTCCCAAAGTTGTTCTTCAATCGGGATAGGTGGACGGGGCTGGCGGAGTTCGTTGCCGAGTTTTCAGCAGTGCACTGAGAATCCAAGGAGGGTCTGATCGATCCCACGGCCAGCCTTGCCATCTACAATCCAGGGCTGTGTGGAATGCGGAAAAGCGGACCTTCACCTTGAATAAGGGAAATGGGGTGGGAACCTAATGATGAACATTGAGCTCAGGACTCAGATTCGTTCTTCACCACTCCATGAACGAGACACAAGTAAGATACCCGCCGAGCTTGTGGGTGGACAGGTACCTAGGTCCATCCTATACTGCACACTGGAAAAAAAAAAGGATGTTCGGAGAAACTTTACCCAAAATGGTGATGAGGATCAGGATGTGCTAATGCAGCACATTCTTCGTTGGGGCCATTCCGAGCCAACCACAGACGTGTGTCTGCCATCACCATTGCCAGACTTCTTCGTGCAACCTTTTTTCTTGACTGTCCAAAGCCGGCTTTGCCTGTACATGGACCGTCTTCATCTGTACAGACCATCTTCAGCTTTACAGGACCAGTCCTTCATCTGTTCTGGACCTCTCCAGTGTCATGTGAGGATATGTGACATCGCTATATGTGACATCGTTTATGTGACATCGTCTACAATACCAGCTTAACTCTCGTAACCAGAGCACCCACGACTTCGCTCTGGACCACCCAAAATTTTGTACAGGTTGGTAACTCAGGTTGGCTTTACCACACAAGATTTCAATTTTTACACCCCTCCCTCATTCCCCGCTTCTCTGTCCCGTAACGTCCGTATCTTAGGGTAGTTATTTTTGTACTCGTTTTTCTTGACATTTGCCCATGCCTAGGCATCAGGCACAT
>JADBJO010034955.1:0-2500 GCA_016801955.1 Conus betulinus
TGCCCTCCGGTAGGCCTTTCCAAAAGCCTTCGCATAATCGGCCCAGTCTACACTGTCTGCCAAGAACACCCACGGGCAGTTCCTAGCAGTGTAACCTACGTTTAATCACACACATTAGCCCTAGTCCTTAAGACTGACGGAGTGGATTACAAAAAAACCAAATTCCCAATCAGTACTACGTCCACACGAACATCTGCACTGAGCAGTTTAATATATCTAGGTTTCCGAAACTTTGACGGCTTTTTTCCGCTAGCCAATCTCGAAGCTATAGTCGGACTCGTTCCCAATTTAAAAAGTTCGAATAGTCAGTCTTTAGGTCTTGGGCAACACGACTTGACTTAACGTCTGAAATGTTCAATATCAATAATCGATTTGTACTCATCTTACCCCACCCCCAGTGGCGCCCCCTTACGCCCCCTAAGGTGCCAGTCCTGGGTCTTAGGCGACGGCGCTAACGATTGGCATGGACCGAGGACAGAACATTGAAACTCCTAAACCTTGGCAATGCTTGTCAGACTTGGCAGCAGCCCATTACTTTGCAGGAAGGGAACTTGTACTCTAAAACTTGCAGTGGTAAACTACCTTGCAGGTGAGGTTAGTGTCAGGAGTGTCAATTCAAATATAAAAAATCGCTAGACGTGCAGTAGTTCGGTCTATGTGCGCTAACTTACAAAATCAATTGAATCTAAAACGACTGCAAATCAAATAGCTCTCACTCGTGATTTAATGTTCTCGTTTTTTTTCACGAGTTTTGGGGAAGGACTACTCAGTCGAATCTCTACGCTAAAAAATCTCTAAACCGGAAACACTAGGTGCCTAGCCCTTCAAAACGACGACTGATAACAGTCATTTTTATTATGTTGTCGGTCTGCGTCAAAGCACGCTGACGAAACTACCAGACCACCCCCAGACCTGTTAACCATACTACAAAGTTTCAGGAATATCTGCACGTCTCATGGTTTGACCATTTGTGACACTTCGGTCGAACCCAAACTTGCACCACCGCAGCCAATGCAAATTGTTATTGATCAAGCCAAACTGGAAGACGATGCAGAAAAAAACAAGTGTAACCAAAAGCACAGACACACACATGGAAGAACGCAAAAAAGGGAGAGAAGCAGTGATATAGGTCCATAACACAAAGACGACAAACAAAAACACAACACTACTGGCCGGATGACAACACACGCCCACGTTACAGGGCAAGACACCAGAAAACAACACACAACGCTGCGAACAAGTTATCTCCCGGTGTTTTCCCAAACTCAAATTTCTTTTTCTGACAATTATGTTTCTCATGTCATGAAAAAAGAGGAAAAATCAAAGTTGCATGACACCTTGCCATTCAAAAAAGAAAGCACAACAAACAAACAAAAAAAATCCAACTCTTTAACTAAGAGCGAATTTTGGAGCCCTGGGGAGACATGGGGAGGACTTTTTTTTTTTTTTTCAGATATCGTTGTCGGAATATTGATCAGCTATCAGTTATCACAAATCCTTGAGATGCACATTGATTGACAACATTATTCGTAACAGAGTTTCAATTTGAAAAATTGTTGTCTTAGAGTACAATACAGTAAATAATATGATTGCACAAGACACTATTTTCCATTACACACACACACACAGGTCCACAACACACACACACACACACCAAAAACACGGTCACACACGCACACACAGTTTTGGGCACACACGCACACACACACACACAGGAGTTTGGGCACACATCGCCAAGACATGCGACCTCGCGCATCGACATGCTAAAACACATACACGCGCGCTCACAGACGCGCAAACACACACAGCACACACACACCACACACACACACACCACACACACACACCACACACACACACACACACACAGGTGAACAACACCGAGACCAATTCACTGTAGATTAAACTTGATTTGCTTTGTAGTTGTAACCGACATTTAAGAAAACGTGTATGAAAGAAAAGTCAAACACTCTTTTATATTGAAAAAAAAAAGCATAAATTCACAGTTACAGGTAGCACACTGACAACCACACACACACCACACCATGCACACACACACACACATGCGCACACACACACCAACAATACACATCATACGCATGCTGCGCACCACACACACACAACACACACACAATCACACAAACACACAACCACACAACACACACATCTATCCTCTCTCCCCTAGCTCTCGGTCTCGTCCTCGCACAAGCCCTATCTCGTCTCGTCTCTCTCCTCTATCTCGTTTCAGCACCACACAACACACACAACCACACAAACACACACAACAACACACACACACACACACACACACAGCGGGACCGTCGCAAACCACACACAAGCACTCGACAGGACACACACATGCACACACACACACACACACAACACACACAACACACACACACACACACACACAGCACCACAACAACACACACATAAGAAAAAAAGACATTTTCTTTCGCCGCCCCTCTCATCCTGTACTCCTTTCTGCGATGTTGTGTCG
>JADBJO010034955.1:10000-12841 GCA_016801955.1 Conus betulinus
TTTATTATTATTATTTTTTTTTAATCTCTTACTTATCCTCTGTGCCCTGCATCCCTCACCTAATCCTCCACACCCTGATGATATTACTCCCATGGTACACAGTCACATGCAGTGTCTTCTGTTGTAGCCAGGGTGCTGCAGTCCACAGGAGCCAATCAATATCTGGTCATCATCAGGTGACTTGCCAGAGGGGACAGAATCCCACCGCCAAGTCACTGCTACGATGTTAATCGGTATCTGTTCAAGTCCGACATGCACATAGCAACACTTACCAAGCCTCGCATGATGGCAGTGATGGGCATATTTGCAGGACGATTCATAGGTCATCATTTTAGATCACTTGCTTGAAACACTGTTTCGGTCTGGTATAACCTGAGATTACTGTTTTATGCATGTGCCCATGTGCGCACGTGTGGTGTGTGTGTGTGTGTGTGTGTGTGTGTGTGTGTGTGTGTGTGTGTGTGTGTGTGTGTGTGTGTGTGTGTGTAAGAGACTGTGAGTGTTGATATAGGCTGTAGACATATACATTGAAAGAAGATGTGTATATATAGGCTAAAAGCACGTGCGTGTATAGGCTATATGCATATAAGCTATAGATATACACACTGAAAAAGCTGTAGATATATACAGCTGAACAATTTTATTGAAAACAAGTGTATCTCAATCTAATGATTACTCCTTCAGTCTTTTGAAAAGCTTAGCAACGTGACAAGAAATCTTAAAAAAATAAACTAGGCTGAAGTAAAAAGAGAACGAGAGAAGAAAGATACTTTTATGGATATTTGAAAGCTCAGAACAAGAACAAGAACAAGAACAAGAAAAAAAAATGTCCTGTAATCTGTTTGTCTGCGTCTGTGGCGGTAACTAACCCCTTTTCTTTCTAAGTTTTGCTTCATCTTCCGCCCTCAGTCACTTCGTTTTGAAAAGAACAAAAAGAACAAGAACAAGAACAAAGAGAAGGCTGAAGAGAAACAGAGAAAAAAATACAGATGAATTTGTGGCCAGCCTTGCGAGAACAACAAAGAAAGAATAAAATATAGAAAATATGGATTAGGGGAAAAGACACTGGTGTATGAAACTTAAAAAATGGCCAGGGGAAGGGATGGGAAAGGGAAGGGGAGAGGAGAAGCGGGCCAGGGATGAGGGGGAGGGATAAAGAAGAATGATTTTAAAAAAATAAATGCGATGGCTGATCTAATGCAGGGGAACATATCTGATTTGACACCGGATCTTCCAGCTGTTTTCCCACGTTGTGCAGCGGGCTCTGATTGGGGTGGAAGGCCATGTTTTCCGATTCTTTTTAACACGTGGGGTCGGGTGTGTGGATGGCGGTTCTAAAGCGAGGCTGTGCAGAGGAAGAGGCAGAGAGCTGTTGTAAAAACTCTGGTCTGACCTTGATGGGGTTAACAGCTGTTTGGCCGAGGTAATCTTGAGAATGAAGAAAATGAACAGGGGACGCTTAAAAAGAAAAGAAAATGGAAAATGTGAGAAAGGACGAAAAGAAAACCCGAAGTAATGAAAGAAAAGATAAACGATACAGATAGATTGATATGTAGACAGACAGAAGACAGACAGACAAACAGAGAGAGAGAGATACACACAGAGAGACAGACACAGAGAGAGAGGAAATCTTTTAAAAAAAGTGAGAGACCAAAGAGAGAGAGAAGAAATAAAAAGGCTGGATTGTTTAAGAAAAAAAACAGTGAACCAAAGACCTAGAATAAATAAAAAGGCTGGATTGTTTAAAAAAAAAAGCACGAAGTGTGACCTGTGTGTGTGTGTGTGAAAGGTGTGGGGGGGGGGGGGGGGGGGGGTTACAGAATCACAAGGAAAGGAAAGAATGAAAAGAAAAAAAAAAATAAACTGAGAAAAAAAAAAAGAGGCAACTAAATAGACATGAAAGAAGAGTAACTGAAAATAACAAGGTTACAAAACAAAATGGGTAAAGAACAATAAGAGCTAGATGATGGGAGGCAACACATGGCAGCGTAATATAGGACCGCTAACGTTGTGTGAGGTTTCGACAGATTTTGGAGCAGTACTTCTTGGTTGTGGATGGTATGCTTGGCTGGGGCAGGTGGTCGTATTTCTGATGCCACTTTGTAAGAGCATGGGAAGGCGAGGGATACCAAGGGGGACATCATCTTCCACGTCCATTCCAATGAGTTGTTATCTTCTGACCTCTATTTTTCTACGACCAACCTGTTAACACATACAATGATACAATATTATTGACACAATACACGCACTGAAAAAAAATCTAATCTGCAGCATGATGAACAGTTTCTTAACATTCATTTTTGAAAAAAAGTTCTAAACATCATCGAACGCGAGGTTTGATACTGCATAAAATTCTTTCAAATCACACCATAGTGGATAAGAAGTGCTCATAATGAAACTAAAATTATGCATTTGAAATATGTCATTACGACCATAAGTATTTAAATATTGTCCAAGCAACACACAGATGTGGTCAAATTGATGCTGCAATATCAACAATAAAACATAAGCAGAAGTTTTCGTTGTTGCTAACAACAAAGGCTTGAAACAGGACCCAGTAACCACGAACATTTGAATATTGGCCTTGCAACACAGAAACACAATCAAAATGAAGATTGCAAACGATTAAAACCAAAGCAAGCTAGAGCTTTCACACTGATGACAGCCAGAGTTGAAAAACACTAATGAATCAAGAACACTTCTCATACATTCAATCATCAGACAGCAGCAATAAAACAGACAGACAGACAGACAAATAGGCAGCAGAATCAGCTGAACCCGAGTTGTATATCAACAACAACTTGCCCGCCTCTCGTACTCACCCTCTGCGTACTCCCTACT
>JADBJO010034956.1:0-12840 GCA_016801955.1 Conus betulinus
TTCATTATAGTACACAGGTACGCTATTTACTGGTTACTACAAGGGAAACAAAGGATTCAGGTCTCATTTTTCAGATGTTAAACTAGAGGTCGAATCCACCGTAACATGACACTGGATAAAAAACAAGTCCTACACAAATTTTGTTCACTGGCTGTTAAATGAAGCAGACCACACATTATTGTGTGATTCGTCAAATCACACATGATCCCTTGTCACTTTACAAAGTGCGTTCAACCGTTGAAATGTGTCAAACCACCCATTTTGGGTTTGATCTCACATCACACATTTCACCGTTATGTCACTACACAGTGTGGCACGGTAAATGAAGCAAACCACATATTTTGTGGTTGATCTTCACAAGCAACATGTCATTTAGGTACTTCAGTTGACGGGCTGCACTAGCAGTCGTAGGTAGCAGATGAGAGGAGGGCGGAGCACCAATCGGGAAGGTGCAGTCCCAGCCCACACTGTTCTGGCTCGCGAGCGGAGGTGCCGCGCTAATGCGGCAGCGAAGAGGAACGGGGCGGTGCAGAGAAAGGACGGAGACTTGTGGCGCCCGGGTTGGGCCGGGAAAGGCGGGGAAATGTGGGAGCAGCAACCCACAGAACAGGGAAAGGAAACACAAGTAGCTACGCACGCATGACTTTGGGCGCAGGAAAGGTATTCACAGAAGGAAGACGGGAGCCGGGCAGAGGTGCGGGAGCTCGCTGGAAGGGTGGAATAAATGGGGGGCGAGGAGCAGAAGGAAAAAGAGTGGTGAAGACAGGGAGCAGGTAGGTAGGGAGCAGGACGAGCTCACGGTGTCAGGTTCCTCACAGGCATGTGATCAGTGTGCGGGCAAAGCGAGACCGGGGTGTGAGGAGACTAGGGAGGGGGGGAAGGACAGTTAGCTTGGGAAGCACAAGAAGATGCAGCGCCGAAAGGCAGCGGGGAAGAAGGACGCAAACGGCAGCAAGGCGCAGAGGTCGTGGGGAGAAAGGGGAACCAGGGGGGTAAAGAGGGACGGGGGGAAAAAAGTAATGGGCGGCGCACCGCACAAAAAGGAAAGAGCAGCAGGACGCAGACGCGAAAGCCGGCAGAATGGACGCGGGCAGATCAGGTCTGTATCTAATGCAAAAAAAAAAGCAGGACATGGCGGCAAGCCACCATGGACGAGCGGGGAGGAAAAGAGCAATGAAAGCAGGAAGTAAGAACAGACTGGTGCGAGACAAGGAGAACAAGGAGGCGAAGGCACTAAGGAGGGGACGCAGCACAGGCGGGATCTGTCAACATTACTGGAAACACGGACGAGTCAGAAACATTGACATTATGGACTACATGGAAAAGAGGGAAAAATGATTAGACTGGAGGATTTGACAAAGTAAGGCAGACAGGTGTTTATATGAGGGGTGGATGGGCACAGTGTAGTTGAGCTGTGACAGGCAGTATGCTGGAACGATTTGTCATGAACAGGATCACGGGACAAAAGGTGATTATGAATGGCGCAGAGAGTAAATCAGCTCCAAACAAAAACAAGAAATGCAACTGCCCAGACTGACACGAACGAAAGCCTGAAGTAACGCGAGGCAAAAAGTCGGTCAGTGCCAACTGGCAAAGCAGGCTCAGGGAGCCCCCACGCCCCACCCCCCCACTCCCAGCAGGCCAAACTCGAAGTGCAAGGGGGTGAAAAAGCACAACAACTAATCAAACGCAAGGGCGAGGAGAAAAAACGCACGATGGGGGACAAAGGCGACGGAGTGAAGCGGAAAATCTCTGTGCGGTGGGGGACGGGGGAGGGAAAGCGAGGAAGGAAACGGCAGCGATGCAGAGGGGACAGTCAGACCAGGGGAGGAAACAGCGGAAGCCAAGGGCAATACCGATGCCCAGGGGCGGTAAAAACAAGATGCAGTACATGGCTGCTAGCTCCTGGGGGGGGCGGCGGAAGGCAAGAGGAAAAGAGAAGCACGGGGCACGGGGCTACATAACGGTTAAAAACGGGCGAGCAGCACCAGGGGGGCGGAACGGAGGAGAATCCAAGAGGGGCGGACAGAACAGTCACAACAGGCACAAAAAGGCCGGAAATTCACACGGCAAAGTCATAAAGGAGTCAGAACGGGCCAAACTACACCTATCGCGCGTCAAAAAAAAAAAAAAAAAAAAAAAAAAAAAAACATGTCCACAGTCTACGTAAATATCAACGTAAGTAAATGGATACAAAAGAACACACATGATGCCCATAAAACCTATGACGTAAGCCCATCAATGACGCCTGAACGCATTAATGTTAATTTCTTTTTCTAAGATCGCAAGCCACTGTAAACACAAAAACACCCGTCACTAGATCGAATTTTCTGGCAAGACATTCTTCACGAATGTGCAGACTCACTGATGTCAGGCCCACTCAACATCTAACCGCCAACTGTCTTGACACATGGCATCCGCCCAAAACCATTGCCACCCAACGCCTCATCATCACACATCGTAGGGAACTCCTTCGTCACGAAAGAGTGGCAGGATGGGGACGTCGCTTGCGAAGTCCTCGTGCATGGTGTTGTGCTCTGGGAACCCTCATAGTACATTTCGCCATCCACGCGGCCATGCAACACACCACCATCATATCATGCGCTCCTCGTATGCACCTTGATCATGCAGTTGATGATTCTTGGCCTGAAACCTAGCCATAGCAAAATTGTGCAGAAAACTGAGTGAAAAGCCATAAACAAAAAATTTTTTGTAATGAAAATAACATAACGTCAAATCACACACAAGTAAAATAAAATACATAGAATGAAATATAATACATTAAAATAACAACAAAAGGAGGTAAGTAAACTGAGTTCTTAATCATTGACTAACGAATGAACACTTTCAGCTAGTTAACAAGGTGTAATTTAACCCCTCTGCTCTCCCAATTACTTTTTTGTTTTTTTTTCAATCCTGATATTATGGCGATGTTTCAAGAAGTAAGATGTTTATCTGACTAGCAAGTATGAGAAAAATTTAATGACCAAAGGCACAAACAAAACGCAATAAAAATCAAATGAAATATTAAAAAAAAAAAAAAAGAACTTCACTCTTTAAAGAAAAAATCTCATCGCTCATTTGCCTAACACAATTTTTACTTTTCAGGCCTCAGATATAGCCTGCAGCACATGTTCATACCCACTCACCAAAACTATTCCGTCAGCCCACCCTTCCCCAGAGTTCTTGCTCCTGTCACACACACACACACACACACACACACAACCACACGACACACACACGCACACACACAGGGGGGAAAAAGCATGAAAAGATAAAGAGTACAGGATACGGTGGAGAGGCAGTCGGGTCTGGGTGTAACATGGGAAGACGTCCCAAAGCACAAAGGGGGCACGCGCGCGGCGCGAAAGGGGACAGTGGGGGAGACGAGGTATGTCCGGAAAGTGCACGCCTCAGAAGGGTGGCAAACATAATCGCTCTGTAGCGGGATACACGGCGGTGAGCACAGGAAGGGAGAGGCAGCGCCACAGGAGATGGATGGAGGGAAGGAGTCTCAGTGAAAAGTAAACGTCAAATTTGAAGGGGCGGCGAACAAAGAGAGGGCGTAGGGAGGGAGGGCGGGGGGGGGGGGGGGGGGGGGGAGGAAGGCGCAAAGCGGGGGACGCAGGGGGCTCAGGGGGGGAAAGGAAAAGACGGGGGGGGCCGCGGGGGGGGGGGAAGGGGGGCGGGGCGGGGGACCCGCGGGACAGGGCAGACACAGACACAAACAGGGGGGACGACGAACACACGAGGAGCAAAGCGGAGCAGCGGGGCAGCGACGGAGCGACCAAAAGCAGGCAGACAGACACGGGGCCGCGGCGGGCAGACGCAGAGAGACGGGCCAGGCATCCGCATCAAAGACGGGAGGGGGGGGGGGCGCCGCCAGGGAGGGGGGGGGGGGGAGGGCGCGTGCGCGCCCGGCCCACCGCCTGCAGCAGCAAGGCACAACGGGGGAGGCCAGGCGGCGGGGGGCAGCCCGGGCGAGCGTATCCTGGAAAAAAAAAGAAGGTGCAAACAGACGCACACGCGGGGGGAAAGCACGCACCCGCAGGCAAACACGGGGCCCACCGGGACCGCGAGGCCTAGGCCCCACCCCAACGAAGGTGGGCGCAGGCCGCGGGCTGGGGACCCCGAGGAAGGCCCGCCAGGGCGCGACGCAGGGGCAGAGGGGGCGCGGGGCGTGAGGAGGAGGAGGAAGACAGGAGAGCGGCTAGCCAATGGGATAAGCGGGACGGCGCGGTACAAGGCAGCACGGCGGACACCAGGCGGGCCGACCGGGGGATGGCGGATGAAGAGCGGCCAGCGGGCGCGGCAGCAGTCGGTTCGCTGTGGTCAGCCAGGCAGACCGGTGCAAGCCAGGCACGCGCAAGGGCCGGACGGCCTGCAGCGGCGGCCAGTGCGCCGGAGGGGGCAGGCGAGTGGGGGCAACGGGTCGCCATACCAAAGGGCCTAAACGGGCCTGCCGCGGCCAAAAGGGGTGAGGGGATGGGACAGGGTGCAAGAGGGGGCGGGCGGTCACATATGGAACCGCAGGGATAGGGCCGCCAGTGGAAGAGGGACGGTGTGGGGAATGGATGGGTCAGAACCATGGCTTGGGGGCGTCTGCCGCTGGGGGACGGCCCGGGTAGTCTGGAGACGGCCGTGGTTCGGCCTTGGGCCCACACGGGCCAGGAGCGCGGCCGTTTGTGTGGGGGGTGTGGGGAGCACAGTTTGGCAGAGGGGATGGCGGCGCCAGCGCCAACGGGTGGAGGACGCGGCGGGCGCGGCAGAGCGTCTGGGGTGGACGGCCACAGGGCGGCAGGGGCGGGAGGAGGGGGGGGGGGGGGGGCTGGAACTGGGCAGGAATCCGTCGATGGCAGGGGACGATGCAAGGCGGGGCGGCGGGGGTGGGGAGGGCAGAGGGGCAGGCGGGGGACGCATGCGACGCACCCGCAGGCCAGGGGCAGTGGGCATGGGGTGTGTAACGCTTGGCGAAGGAGACGGCAAGCCACTGCTGCAGAGAGAAAAAGGGAGTGCGGGGCTTAAAGGGGGAACGATGTGAGCAGCGTAAAAGGGAAAAGAAAACAGGGACGCATCTAACAAAGTAAGTAAGGGCAGGGTGCGCTGGTCAATGCATGAAATGGCGGGCGATCTTTTGAGTCCTTGGGGGGTTAGGGAGATGGCGGGGGGGACGCAGGGGCAATACAGATGCAGGGGCAGGGCAACGGCCAGGCCCCCAAAACAAAACGCAATGAATCGGAATGGGGGTGGGGGGGGCCTGAAGAAGACCCCAAAAAAACGAGGCGAAAGTGGCAGTGGGGGGGTTCGTCCTGATCGGTGTGCCTAGAGCGGCTGGAACAGACCCGAAGACCGGGTCTTGGAAAAGGGGGCCGGCATAGGCCTGCCCGCAGCACCGCGTTTGTGAAACGAAAGAAGCAAAGAAGGGAACAGGGGCAACGTTCGACAAGAACAGGGGTAAGGCGGCGGAGGGAAGACCAAGTAACTCGCCGGACAGGAAGAAACGAGCAAGACAAGGGAGACGCCAAAACCAGAGACGTGGAAAAGGCGCAACGAATGGGGGGGCGGGCAGGCAGGAAGTGTGTGACACGACACGGCAGCGCCGGGAGGGGGTGGGGGGTGGTAAATGACCATCGGCGGAACTAGCAAGGCACAGGCAGAGCTCCAGACATAGCACTGCGGACAGCACACGCACACCAAGGTGCACAGCAGGCTGATGCGCAGTCACACACGACGACACACACGCAGCATCACACACACATCCCTAAGACGCACGACACACACCCCAGCACACACACACACACCCAGTACAGTAGGGACACACACCAAGTAGAGGCAAGCCAGGCGTGATCGCACAGAGGGGACGCAGAGCAGCAACAGCAAGCAGCTGCACAGCGCCGCGCAACATCCCCCGGGGCCCAAAGGGGGGCGCGTGCAGTGAGGCCCATGGGGGGAGGGAGCGGAGAGGGGCGCAGGCGGGAGAAGCACGGGGGGAGCGACAGGGACAGGGCACATGCACTGACAGCCTCCGGGAGAAAAGACCCGGAGGACTGCGCAAACCGGAGAGGGCGGGGGACGGGAGCAGTCACCGGCGTGACACAGTACAAAGCACGGCACACATACCCCGCCGTCTCTCAAGGGGCCGGGCGCGGAACGGCAGGAACAGGGGGGGGGGGGGGAAGGGGAACCCGAACACGGACGGGCAAAAGGACCCCAGCGCAACCCAGGCCGGAGAATGACAGACAACGGGCGGGAGGGTAAGGAAAGGGGAGCAAGACGCGCAACTGCATCAGCCGCATGCGCAGGGAGCAGCAGAATACAAAAGCCGCAAAAGCGGGGGGCCCGGCATGCCCGCGGCGGCAGGGGGACCCGTAGGGTGAGGTCCTCGCCACAGGAGGGCCGGGTCGGGGGGATGTCGGGGGGGGGGGGGGCACGCAGGGAGGGGCGAGGCCATGGGGGAGCGGGGAGGGGGACAACGGCAGTAGCATCTCGGGAGGAAGAAGGCACCAGGCCGGCGCTGCACCAAGGCAAATAGTACATCAAAAGGAGGTTGAGTAGGTGGGTCCTGCGTATTGTTGGATCAGAACAGACGCCACTGAATAACCACCAAAGTGACTCTGTCAGGCAGTGTGCAGCGTCTCTTCCGATGGGTTGGCCTCTTGTGACTTGACACTGACTGTTCCCTGTGGACTGCCGGTGCCAGGTTGTAGAGGGCCAGGCTGGCTGTGGCTGTGGATGGGGTGTCGGAATGAGCGGCGTGGGTGCACTGCCACTGAGGTGGCTCAAGAAGATGGAAAGCCAACCGAAAAAATTAAAAAAAAAAACAGATAAACAAAAAATAACCACCACCCTGCTTTCGTTTGTACTTCCCTCTTTCGAAAGTTGCTTTTGAGCTGGAGATACTGACAGAACACCGAGGCTTCTGCGATTCTCCCAGACTGACACACACCCCCGCGCCACCATCACTATCTTCAGGGTCTCAGACCTACGCGCACATCATGCTGTACTCCTCGTTGTCTAGCATGTGTTTTCTGTTGATTTTGCTTCACCTGAGAGAGTGATAAATACATGAGGTGGGGGTGGGGGCCACAGCAAAGCTTGTGGGGAGTAGTAAAGAAGGGGTGGGGGAGGTGAAAATCTGAGAGTAAAAAAAGGAGGGGAACATGGACAAAAAAAAAATTAATATAAAAAAAAAAAAAGAATGAGGCAATGAGTGGGTAGGGGAAATCAAGTGAAAACAGAGGGGGACATGGAAGAGGGAAAGGGAGGCAGGCGGAGGGGTGTTACTACAGAAAGATATGTTATTTTCTAAAATCACAGAAACAAAGCCATTTTTCCGCTGAACTGTTAAAAAACCAACACCTAGACAAACACATTAACTATGAAAAAAAATTTTTTTTTTTTTTTTTTTTGCTGTCCCAACCTCTGCGCCACCTCGGAGGCAGTGCACACCACGCCGCTCATTCCGACACCCCCAAGGCCACAAAACGTGGAGAGGACATGGAAACTGAGGTCACCATGAGAGCAGGGCATGAACGGCCACAGAATTTGAGACTTTTTTTTTTATGCTGATCGATGAGAATGAGGATGATTATGATGATGCTACGGATTTCCATTTCGGTCTGAGACTACATGACAGGGCTGTACTCTACGCTTCCTTTCATAATATATCCCGGCGTCAACCAGGCCCGAGAGATACAGACACCTGCAGTGTTGGTCAGGAAATTTGAGCAACACTCTCAGAAACGCATCCATTAAGTGGATGAAACTCGACTGTGTGGTCCCAGTCTTCCAACTGAGTCCGCAGCAAACTCAACTCTGGGTAGGAGCCGGTCGGGGCAGAAAACGGGAATCAGAGTGTGTGTAGGGGATGGGGAGGCGGTGGGGGGGGGGGGAGGTGGTGGTGGTGGTGGGGGGGGGGGGCAAATGAAAAAAGGCGACGGAGGGAAAAGAGCAGAGGAGAGGAGGAATGAAAGGAAAGGAGTGAGAGTGAAGGCAGAGGAGGCTGGAAGAGGTGAGCAGCGTGAGCAAGGTGGGTGGCGGGAAGCGTTGTGCACGGCTGAAGGGTAGGAAGGAAAAGAAGGGGGGACGTTCTCCCTCCTAATCTGCCTCACTTCCCTCCAGTCCTCCTTTTATTTCTGCCCCCCCCCTTCCCTTCTCGCAGCCAATCTTTCAAACCAAAGTCCGAAAATTCCTTACTAATCCGCCAATGGCCTGGTAGAACTGCAGGGCGTACTTAGCACAGACAAACGGGACAAGGTCGCGTGTACCCTGATTGAAGAACTGCTCTGACAGAGACATACCCCAGCACGCAGATGTACTGGGCGGGAGATCAGGGGCTGGAGATCTCGTCGAATCCACAAGAGGGCGCATCCCCCGCGGTGTGTACACCCACTTGTGAAGGTTCCCTGGACAAAATGAAACAAAGCATTGATTTGATTTGATCATGAATGTGTATGTGTCACTAATGAATGTCACACATCTTGAACTCATGTGCTGTGGGGGCCCCTCGCTGAAGGCATGTGTTTGTTCTGTTTTCTGCTGGTTTCATTTTGTTTTTTTGTTTTTCAGGACATGTTTCTTTGTCATGATTCCTGTGTTATTTCTAGTACAGTTGAACCTCTCTTCCCTGACTTTGACAATGCCTGGCAAAATAGGCTTTTGTGGAGAGGGGCCTTTTCAGCAAGGTAGACTGACCATCCCACATCAACATACACACACACACACACACCACACACACACACACACACACACTAACACACGCACACACACACACACACAACACACACACACACACACACAGATACACTCTCTCTCTCAAACACATACACACTTATGCACACATGCTGCACACACATTACATACATTACATACACACATGCCACACACACACACACACACATACACACACACACACACATACACATGCTCAAAAACACACTAGCTCAACACAGATGGAGGACCCACGCATACACAGACACAGACACAGACAGACACACACACACACTCACACACACACACCCCCCATTCCTTGGGTACAGACCAGTGTAGAAGTCTATGTCAAGGTCGTTCAGGTTCAGCGGCAGCTGTCCTGGTGCGTGTGCTCCATCCACCATCACCATGGCGCCATGATGACGACACACACCGCTGCTAGCCGTTTGACCGGCATTAGTATAGCGCTGGGACTTGTAATGTGATCTGTAAACATTGCATGTACACACTAGAATGATCTGCAACATTGCATGTATACACTACAATGATCTGCAACATTGCATGTATACACTACAATGATCTGAAACATTGCATGCATACACTACAATGATCTGCAACATTGCATTATACACTAGAATGATCTGCAACATTGCATTATACACTACATTGATCTGCAACATTGCATGTATACACTAGTATGATCTGCAACATTGCATGTATACACTGAAATGATCTGTAACATTGCATGTATACACTAGAATGATCTGTAAACATTGCATGCATACACTAGAATGATCTGCAACATTGCATGTATACACTACAATGATCTGCAACATTGCATGTATACACTACAATGATCTGCAACATTGCATGTATACACTACACTTATCTGCAACATTGCATGTATACACTACAATGATCTGTAACATTGCATTATACACTGCAATGATCTGTAACATTGCATGTATACACTACAATGATCTGTAATATTGCATTATACACTGCAATGATCTGTAACATTGCATGTATACACTAGAGAATGATTTGCAACATTGCATTATACACTGCAATGATCTGTAACATTGCATGTATACATTACAATGATCTGTAACATTGCATGTATACACAAGAATGATCTGCGCAACATTGCATGTATACACTAGAATGACCTGCAACATTGCATGTATACACTAGAATGATCTGTAATAATTGTATGTCCTAGAGATGTTTTTGTAACATATCATATGCACTAGAATGATCTGTAACATTGCATGTATACACTAGAATGATCTGTATGTATACACTAGAATGATCTGTAATGCTGTACGTATACAATAGAATGATCTGCAACACTGTATGTATACACTAGATTGATCTGTAACATTGTAGGCATACACTACAGATGTAATCTGAAATTATACACTAGAGATGTGAGCTGTAACATTGTATATATACACTTGAGATGTAAACTGCAACACTGCATGTATACACTAGAGATGTAAACTATAACACTGCATGTATACACTAGAGATGTAAACTGCAACACCGCATGCATACACTAGAGATGTAAACTGTAACACTGCATGTATACACTAGAGATGTGACCTGTAACCCTGCATGTATACACTAAAGATGTGATCAGTAACATTATACATACACATTGGTGATGATATCAGTAACATCTATCCATACTGTCCACATGATTTCTAACAATATAAGCACACACTAAGGATAAAGCAGCCGGGCTGTCTTCATTTGCTGTGACGGCGTAAAAAAAAACCTTGAATTTGTTTGAAAAATTAATCTTCCTGAATCATGAATGACATGGAGGCTTGGGTTGTAAAAATATGCCTACTGACTGGATATTTAAGCATCCTTGGAATCCTTTTTATTAGAGATCCTAGCTGCTTGCACCTTTGAAAGATACTAAATGATTCTGCCAGCACCATTGTGTTGTAGACATTCACCAAACTCCTGATTCAATGTTAAGAAACTGAAACCGTGAACACACGGAACAGACCCCAAAGACAAACAATCAAACAGAAGTAGGAAGTAGAAAAAAAAAAAAAAAAAACAAAAAAAAACAGATGGGAAACTCAGGAGCGTAATCTCAGAAAAAAAAGATGGGGAGAATCAGGAGATCTCAGCCCGCACCAAATTCTTTGCTCACTGGATCTTTATTACCAGCCCCAAATCACACAGTACCCAATCTTAACATATTAAATGATGCCTTTTTGTTTTTTCCACTAGATCCATGCAATATATCTTTAAAAACTTTTTTTTTCAAAGAAAAGGTGAAAGTGCCTTATATTGCATTGTTTCTATGAAGTGAACAACTAAAAAAATTCTTGAATCCACCCTTTAATCCGAATCTGCACAAAAACTTTGTTGGATCTCATCGGCGGGCCATGTTCCCACCAAGTTTTACTGAAATCACTTCTGAAAACGTTTGCAAAATTCTTGCTAACAGATGGAGGAAAAAAAACCAACAGTGAAAGGGTCGAAATTTATTTCTTCCTGGTAAAAAATAAAATAAAATAAAATAAAAATCATGTGATGATAAACAAAAGAAAAAAATGAGAAGATATCTGAAAAAAGAAAAGTGATAGGTCATACGTCAAAGAGGTTTAAGTTTGGCACTTCGGTTGACATCAGTCTCTTTTCCTTTTCAAACTGCCCTCGCTGCTAGTGGAGATGAGCAGAGCAACATTCATTAGAGATTGTTAATAGAAGAAAGTGGAGTGGGTGGCCTAGCGGATAGCTCACTCGCTAAAGAACCAAGGAAATCTCACAAGTTTCACGGTTCCACGTCTGGCAAGAAGTCAGGATTGTCACCCCCCTCCTTTCCTCTACACCTTAAGCCGTGGTCAGGGTGCTAGTATTTCAGATGTGATGATACACAAAGGTCCTGTGTGCAGCGCTTGCACTTTTAAAACATGTCTAGAACCCCCTCCCCCCCCCCCAGCAACAAGGCAGTTGTCTCTAGCTATATTCTGTATAAAAAAGGGAACTCCATGTGATGGTTCGAACCCCAAAGTAAGTAAGTAGACAGTAAAGATACAAAAAAAGTAATAAAAAAAAATCAACAGTGGGCAACGACAACAATAAGAAAAGCTCTTCTCCAGGGAGAGCAGGCTGTATTTTCACCCAAGGCAAATCTTTTTCTGTTTTTTTTTTTTTTTTTAATTTATTTTTCTCCTTGCAAAAACACAACATTTTACAAAGACGTATAGCACTTCACGTTCACATCAGCATACAATTCACACAAAAACTTATATTTCAAGAGCCAAACATTCACATTTTAACCAGTGTACAATAATCAGTTTCTGTAAAATGTGGTTAACATATTTGCAAAGCAAGGGTTTTCAAAAATGGATTTCAATCAGAATCAGAGAAAAACAGACAAAAACAAAACAGAAACAACAGAGACATTCAAGGCAATTCTGTCTTTGATGAAGTAAAACCACACACCACAAAAACCATCAGAAACAGATGAAGAACCATAACCATGAAAGGGCCATTACGCTGCTTTTAAGCGTGCCGTGTCGTTATCAGATAACCTTGCCTGGTCTCAGTCTCCCATGACAGACACACAGTGAGCAGGAATTTCATTCAATGAGAAAATTTGTATATAAATCTCTTCTTTTCACATAACATATCCTCAAGCTTATGAAACTTATATGCTGTAATCACCACAGTACAAACACATAAACCACACACACACATAAACACACATAAACACACACACACACAAACACACATACATACATAAACACCACAACACAAACACACCACACCCACGTAACACACACATACACACTCACATCACACACATTCACTTACACACCAGACAACAGTCATCGACCGGCATCACCAATCAAAACCCAACTTCACTTGGTTTGGGGTTGAGCGCTCCAAAAATCATCGTTATGGCTAGAACGATGGCATCCTTCGCGTGAAATGGGCTAAGCTTCACCTCCAAGAGTAGCGCTTGAACGCATGCCATGGCACCAGTAAATTAATCGTTTTAATTATTCCAGAGTACTTCAAAAAAGGCACCTGGCAACACGAGGACAGAATACAATATTGAAACAAAGTGGCAAATAACAAACCCATTTTCCAACCATCGCT
>JADBJO010034957.1:0-12837 GCA_016801955.1 Conus betulinus
TCCATGGTGACTTTGGCGTTGCGGGATCAACTTGTTCTAGTGTTTTTATAGGCTGCATTGAAACAACTGGCAGTTGCTCTGGCACTGGCAGTTTTATTATTAGCTTGTAATTTTAACTTTTTTTGTTTGTTCCACTCTGCTAATTTTTGTCCTGCCGCAACGCGTCCAGGGTGTTTTTTTACTGGTCACTTTCTCCACCTGATTCAACGTTTTCTGATTCTGTTCTGGCTCGGTCATTTTTAAGGGAAATAAAATCTATATGATTAAAAGTGATTAATCCCATTATTAATGGCGACAATAATGTTCCAAATCTGTAATATAGATCACATCCTAGAGACTCTAATGACTTTGTTAAAACTGGATCCTGCGTTAAATCATACATAAAATCTTGTTCAGAATCAATGGGCGCAAATCTACCTACTAGTTTTGTGTACAAACTAAGAACCGTTTGTCGACGCTTTTTACCATTCTTGACCCCAGTTGCGCTTCATACCTGTTGTGATACTTTACAATGTCTTGTGGCGACATTTGTTGAATCTGTTCTATGCTGAATTCATTTCCGAGGTACTGTTTTGTTTTTTCCGCATGCCGCCAAAGAATACAATCTTTCTTTTTTTGGCATAATAGCTTGGTCATCAACTTGCTCATTTGTAATCATAGTTCAGGAAGGAAGGAGATCGTCGCTATTCATGTTTTATTATTAAATATATTATTATTTTTTTTTTTAAAATGAGCGCCGAAAAAAAAAAAACTATTACCAATCTTGTATACCATTCTGCTGTTATTGGAGGTCTAAGTGTAGGATACACAATGCTTGGTAAAAACCTATTAAGAATAAAACCAGCAGATCTAGGCAAGCTAGATTTTGAAGACTCAGCAAAACTGATTGCAATTATAGCAGCTTCATTAGCTACGAAAGATTTTCTAGTCAAGCAAGGAATAATTCCAGACAGTATAAATATGTAAAATAAAAAAAAACATACTTATAAAAATGGCTTCACTCGTAATGATGATAGGCGGCGCTGTGGTGAATGCGCTTGCTTTTAGCGGAAGTAATTATGCATTAGTAAACTACAAACTAATGAAGAGAGAAAAAGACATAACAAAGCTATGGAGAAACTAGCTGCAGCACAAGACGCTTATGAAAAGCAGAGAATTGAGCAGTTAGATTTCATTAACGACAAACTGAAAAAACAGGGACACGCAGCTTACACATTTAAAGATGTTGACCAGGCAATAAAAAGAGTATTATCTAGTAACAGGCAAACAATCCAGACATTGCCCCCACCAAATTCAGTGACTTTTATCAACCATCAGAAAAACAAAAGATGCAAGAAATAGCATTTATTGTCGTTGGCATGACTGTGTTGTATATTTTGTTGCACATAATATTGGTTGAATAAAAATGGACAAAATCTATTATTCACCAAAAGGATATTGGAAGGAATCACGGCAATTAAAAAGCTAAGCCAAGCAGCGGGAGTCAGTGAACAAACAGCAAAGGATGGTTATCTAAACAAGCGATTTGGCAAATTTATTTACCTGCACCTAAACGAATACAGAGACCACCACACTTTGCGAATATAACGCCAAACGACACCCATCAAATGGACCTTCTATATTTACCCCATGATACGATTAGACGAAAAAGATTTAAGTACGCACTTACAGTCATTGACATAGCTTCAAGATACAAAGATGCTGAACCATTAACACAAAAGAGTGCTTCTGCTGTTGCTGTTGCCATACAACTAATATATCAACGAGGCCCCTTAACTTATCCCGCATGATTCAAGTTGATGACGGAAAAGAATTTAAAGGACAAGTGAATCAATTATTGTTAAAACATAGAGTCACCATTAAAAGAGGTATTCCAGGAGTTCACAGATCACAGGCTTTTGGTTGAAAACTTTAACAAACAGTTATCTGAAAGACTGTTCTCCTATCAGTATCACAGAGAGCTTATTGACAATTCTCGAAACACAGAATGGGTTAGAAGACTGCCCTCAGTTTTGCGAGCAATGAACAATGAAGAATTTAAAGGGTTAAAACCAGTACAAGCAATCAAGAAAAAAAAACAATAAATGTTGTTGAAGAGTCTTCATCATCCAGCAACTGTTACCAATTGGTTTAAAAGTAAGATATCTTTTTACCTGGAGAAGCAGAAGGGGACACTCGCAGGGCAACAGATCCAGTTTGGAGTGTTGATCCATATGAAATAAAAAAAAAATTATAAAAATGAATCCACCTGTGTATTATTTGCGAGAAACTGACACAACAAAACGGCCAGCCCCTCAAAGATCTTTTGTGAAGGAAGAACTGCAGATAATCCCACCAGACACAGTTTCCGCTTAATTAATTTATGTAAATATATTTGAGTTTAAAATGGAAGCTCATAAAGAAGAAAACAGAAAAATGATAACGACAAAGAAAGAGTCCTCAGAATTAATAGGACAATTATTTGATTATAATCGTGCTATTTTTGAAATATTAAATAAGACTGCTCATCACATGAAAACAGACATTTACATAAAACTCAAAAATCCAAATTTTGATTTTCAGTTATGGGAAAAAGAATATCTTGAAGTGATAAAAAAAATTCGAGTAGATTTAGCAAAGCTGAGTAGCAATATGAATGAACTGGATGAAGATCTAATTTTGCTTATAGATAAAGTTGAGGAAAAAAATATAAACTCGAACGTGAAGATGACCCCTAAATTATACTGTTCTCCAGTGCCCAATTGCATACGAAAACTCTGGATTAACAAATACTCGTTTTGTGTTAGTTCTGTCAAGCGACTTTTTTGTTACAACTGTTGTGTTGATCTGATGTAGATTAGATCTTAGTTTTACGTTGTCATGATAAAAAGTCTTTTCATTGAACAATGCTTCTTTGTAGTTGTCATGTGATATGTTTGACTGCACAACACTGCGTGATATTCCCTTTGCTTTTTTTTTAATAGTGCTACTTTGACACGAAAGACTGTACATTTTTGATCTTAAACCAATAAACTCCTTAATCACCACCCAGATAATTCATCCTTCATCTTCCTAAAACCTTCTTATTAACAGTTGAATGTAAAGGGCTGTCTTTAGGATAATCAGATGTGTCATACCATCCTGCACGCCCTTTAGCTACTTCTGATTCCATGTCTTTGTAGAAGTCTTCAGTAGGAATGTCTAGGATAAAGGAATCTGTATCTGTGTAAAGTACTCTGGACTCTGGATATAGGGTTTAAAGTAGTCATAAAGAAATTCTAACATCAACAGCTTTGATAACTCTAAAACAGTAAAACCCATAAAAACAGGTTTGTCCAATTTGACTTTTTTTTTTTCATCATTAAGCCAAAAAGCTGATCATGAAATCTTCTAAAGTCCTGATAATTAGGTTTTGAAGTCAACTTAATCGCTTCGTTCTCTCTGGTGACCAATCTGACATCTTTGCGCTTGTGCGGATTCTCCATAGTTTTTTTCCAAAACAGCTGTTGTTCATCAACTTGAAAAAGTCTTTTTCTCTGAAGCATCTGTGGATTTAGTTCTTCTGAGATCAGTGTTCTTCATTATGTATGGTTTCATGAACTGTTCTTGGTCAAAAGCAATTATACGATGAACTGCTGTTAGTTTTTAAACCATGTCTTAAATAAAATTGGAGAAGTCTGTAATGACAGACATAATTTTTTTTTTTTGCCTCGAAGATTAGGCACAAGTTTAGGTGGTTCTGTTTTTGAAACCTTTAGACTTTCTGCCGCTAATGGATAGTCATTATGGTAATCATGGAGTTCACGAGGATATTCTAAGTCAACTTCTAGAATAAGACCTCTTTTACGATCAGCTGTAAGAGTATGCAGTTGTTTAACAAACGTTTGAATGTCTTCTTAAACCTCCTGTGTACATTTTAAAGTTGCGTAATGGAAGTGATTGACTCATAGCCCAACCATACAGATTGTTTGCATCTAAAAATACATAAGATAGTTAGACTTCTTATTAGGATCATAGTTGTCTAAGTATTTGTTGTTTGCTTTACAGTAATGGTGCGACGCCATACTAATTCCTCCACGTATCCGTTTTCAATCATTTGAAGCATTGGTAGGTCAGACAAGGTCAATCTGTACTCCAGTAAATTTTAAGAAAGCGTCCCAACTCATTCCAGGTGCAGAAATATAATGCGCAGGATCTAGACTGTAATGTTTCATGCAGGTCTTTCTATAATTTTCAAAAACGTCCGCCAACAAAAACAGGTATCAGCATTAAATAGGCATCGTGATAGTCTCCCATTGTTTGGCAATCTAACTTCTGCCATGCTTCTTGAGCATGCTGATAATCAGAGTCGCTGATGTCCTTTCCTCTAAGACTGGAAAAGAACGCACCTTTAGGAGGAAGTGAGTCTTCATCAAACCTTTCCCAACTGTTCATGTACTCATAAGGGTAAACGCCCTTTCTAACGAGGGTTGGGTCAAAATATTCTTCCGTTATTGGGCAGGACTTTAAGGACGTAGCCAATGACTCTAATGACCCCATTAGGTGTTGCATAGAGTCATAAAAAGACAAGTTATTTAAAGTGAAACACAGTACTTTTCTGATGACTGAGCAATGCATTTTGCTCTGAAATCGCTTGTCACTGCCTGCAATATAAGATGAGAGTCGTAACCTCTCAAGTTGTGAAAGAATATAGGCAGCTTCCAAGTCTTTGGCTCAAACTTTAGTTGAAGATTGCATTTACTATGTGCTGCTCCTCTGAACTTTCCGCTAATGTGATCATGGTCCCTTACTGATGGTGACGGGAGTCCTCTGTTAGCTCTAAACCGCAAAATCAACAATGAGTGGCTGAGTCATATTGTTGCTGGTCTTCAGGGGTCATCTTGAGGTCCATTAAATTCAGATTATTAGAACACTCATTACGCACTTGCTGCATACGTTTTAAGAAGTTTTCTGCAGCACGAGGTCCCCCCTATATAACTCTGGCTCCGAATGGACACCATCTGACCTGACAACGACAAAAGCGTATGAACAAATCTGATGATTGCTAACTAAGACTGTTTTTGGTAAATTATTTGGTCCCTCATAAGGAACAATATAAGCGACTCGAAGTCTGCATAAACAACATACGGACTCATTTGTAATTTTTTCCAGTTCTCAAAACAAACCTTGCTGCCTTCTCTCGGTGTAATTAGTTCTGTATTACAGTCAACTGGGCTAATACAATGTTTTATATGTTCACTTGCAGCTTGAACAGATGGAATTCTTGTTAAACATTTTCTACAAAATTCTTGTTTGTTATGATTTTTTTGTAGTATGATTCAATAGTCTACTCATTGTGCGTATCAACGTGTAATGGTGATGCATTAGGAGTAAGTCCACATGATTTTTGTCTGGATCCCCCCCAATTGTTGGACTGTTCGACGACTCTGATGGGCAAAAGATTGGTTTCCTCAGACCATGTGTATACGTTAACAGTTATTGGCTTGTTCTGTTCTTCAAACTGATCAATTTTATCTAAGCTAACAGGAAAAGATATTCCGTCAAAACTAAGGGAATAATATAAGGTTCATATTTAGACACCCTCTCTGCATTTTTAGCAACGGGATGCAGCCTCGCAAGAACGCACCACATAAAACATTTGTCATCTGAATTCTTTATGTTTAAAACTGCTCTTTTTGCAACTAATGCTGGAGGTAGTGGAATGTAAGACTTACCTACAATCGGTGCGTATTTGGTCTGTTTTAATCTGATTGCTAAAACTTTACCCTCTGTCCAACCAGAGCCTCTCATTTTAGCTTCTTCAGCGGCTACATCAAACTGTGTAAGGAGTTGGTCTGCCCAACCGGGTGTTAAGTCATTATAGGAAAGAATAGTCTGCTGTTTAGTTGAAACCCAGACTTCCAGATTTTCGCCATTATAGTTATATAGTCGATTAAAACAGCTAACCTTACTTTAACTGGTGGGTCTATTGTTAGTTTACTCGTTGGGACTTGAGAAATAGCATGCGCAACGCTTACCTGTACTTTTGTTGGATCAATAACTTTAAATTAGCATCATCGAAAACATTTGACAAACTCTCTTCCTCTAACCAAGCGTCAGGACTTTCATAAATCTTAGCCATGTTGAGAGTTTTCTTTTTCTAACTCAAAATATTTATTTAAATTAAAAAAAAATATTTAGTCAGAATCAATATCAACGGTCTTTTTGTGCTTGGACTCATAAACTAAAGTATAAACACCTTTTGGCGTTGTTAATGTGAGCTGTTTAGAACAGAGTTTAATGTCTCGTTTACTTTTTTTTTTAAACATTCTTTTCTTATCTGATCGTTGTCTGTTTGATGAGAAAAAGTTGCCCGCTTTTTTTTTTTTCTGAAGATCAAACTTTTGTCTTTTGTAGTCATCAAAATCAGCCTGTAAGCGACTAAATTCTTCATCCGTGATTTGCGAATCGACGAGCGCTTTATTTATTATCAGTCTGAACGAACTAAGTTTAGCTGTTATAAGTTGAACCATAGCTGTGTGCTTTTGGAGTTTAGCTTTTTTTTTTTTTTACTGGCTGCACCTACAGCTAATGAACAAAGACCAAAAGTTAATGATAGACTGCCTAGAGGTAAAGCTACTGATGCGCCTATACCTGTTGCTAAGAGACCTACCTACACTTGTTCCTGCTGTTAAAGCACTAATAGTCGATGCTCCAGTATTAACATATGTAACAGCATTAAAGGCGGCAGAATACCTTCGTTTGGTTTTGCTATATTTTGAAAGGTCTTGCTCTAGTTGTTTTTGCATCTGTGTAATGTTTGTTAATCTGAATGTTTTTATGTCAGGGTTGTCACCTATCTCTTCTTTGGGCAACTCTCTTCTTTGGGCAACTCTGTTTGTAGGTGCTGAAGGGATTTTTGGATAATTCTGAACAGGCATGCTTTTTAAAAAAAAAAAAAATTTAATATACATATCTTTTAATCTGTTGTCGTAAATATTCAGCTGTGCATCATATATTAAAAACAAATATACATTACTGGTGGTTTATCACTCTCTTTTTCTTTATCAATTTGAATGGTTATCCCATCTTAAACAGTTCTTCCGCTTCCATGCAACTGATTATCCTCTGTCGTCCTTAGGTCAATCATAAACCGTATTTCGTTGTTAAATATCATCATTAAGTCTAACATTATGAAGGTGTAGATCTTTAGACACAAGGTCAGCGGTTGGATGTCTATGCCCTCCCACCTCCAAACATTTTTCTTATTTCAAAATGCTGATAAGGTTTAAGCCCGCTAGCGTATATTTGGTTAGGGCTACCCTCAATCGAACATTGTACTTTCGTTATTTTAGGATTAAAAAACTTTTCAGTTTGTCTTTTGTATGGTTCTTCATCTTCACACAGCAATAAAATACCTTTAAGTGATCTTGCTGTGGCACTAAAACTAAAATTCCATATAGTGTCTACCTTGCTTCTATATTTAGAATGATGAATCACTCTATCGTAATATATTGCTAATTTTGATTGGTATTGTTGCTCAATCAGCCTTGCTAAGCTAGGGTTGCTAACAATGTCAAACTCTAACGAGATGTCAGAAATGCTGTATTTTGCTTCGGTGTCTTCTGATCTAATAACGCGTCTGTATTCATTAAAAGTTAGTTCGTATGACAATCTGTCTTTTAATGCTCCTTGAAAGTATGGTGCATGCGCACTTAACAACTCAAAATCCAAGGGTATAGAAAATCGATTTCCAAACGCAAAACTTATAGCTTTGGCCTTGTTATTACTGTCTTTAGCATCATCTGCAGCGCCTACTCTATGTTTTAGATCATCATCATTTTGGATTCCTTGAAACAAGATCCGCCCTTTCATTTGCGGTTAGCCATAGATCAGAATAGATGAAAAATATGTCTGAATTATGTAAAGAAAATACTTCTTGGCCCTCAAGTTTAACGGAAATTTTCTTAACGATTGCCCGCCCCAGATTATCAACTACTGACCTGTTTGGGTCTGTTTCTGATTCAGTTTCTTTTGAAAGTAAGTCGCGCAGAGCCAGGTACAATAACTTCATCTGCTCCTAGGTCTGGAAATTTAACGGTAAGAATTTGATCTGAATCAATAGTAGATGGATTATTAGGAACAATAACATTTTGTTTATTTCCCTTCACACCTAAGGGCTCTTTCAGTCTTCTGTGCGGGTCAAGAATTGAACCATAGGCTTGTGACATTTTTTTTTATAAAACAAAAAAAAAGTAAAAAAAAAAAATATGGCAGGAATTGAAGATGAAGATTATGATGTTTTTGATCCTGGAGACGACATGAGTGAAATGACCCCTTTGGTTCAGGGTCACTCACTGCGGCGAGAATTAACATTAAGTAAAGTCGGATCATTTTACGAAAGTTTAGGCCAAGAACCAAGAACCTCCTGATTTTATTGACCCTAATGATTTTGAAACAAAAAAAGATGATCATCTGTTTGTGAAAAGCGACCAAGGACAACTTGTTCAACTTACAACTAAACCAAACCCATCAAAGTTTTTTAGCAAAGAGTACAATTAGGCAAAGGCTCAGTGTGAGCGATCAAAGTCGTCTTGGCATTGCTAAGCCGCCAAAATTAGACGTAGAGGCAGTTTCTAAACTTCAAAACACGCTACGAGAACTCCCAACAGATAACCAAATGCAAAACATAGAACTTAAAGATTTTAAGTCAAACAGCAGACGAAATAAACAAGCAATAGAAGCAGAAACCAGTTTTTTTTTCAGAAGAAACAGCATTAAAAACTATACATGATCCACCACTACCCATGCGAGAAATAGAGGCCCTTGATCATACTTTGAGAAGCATCAGAGGTGAATTAACAAACAATTTAGCAAAATTGGGTGAACTAGATGAGCATATAAAAAGAGAAAAAGAAAAGCTCGTTGAGGCTGACGACGCCAACTTAGGACATGATATTAAGAAAGAATAACACAAAGACTAAAAGATCTTGAACTAGAGAGATCATCAAGACTAGAAGTGTTGTCTACTAACCGTGAACAATTACGAACACAAGTGAACAGAATAAGAGAAACTATCCAAAAATTTTATATGAAAACACGACGCTAGCAGAACGAATACGAACATTGTTTAGAGAGCAAGGAGTTACATTGGCAAGCGTTATAACAGCCTTAGGATTTGCAATAAGTACACTGGTGTGTTGGCTATTACAGGTGGTGGTGGTGGGCAAGGGTCAGTTCATCCCCCTCCATCACCACCTGACAAATCATGGTAAAAAAAAAAACAACTCGATCATCTTGCAGGTTTATTAAAAAAATTAGCTGGTAAGGCCATAGACTCTTTACCAGGCATATTAGGGAGTATCGTTAGCTGGCTTTTGTCTACTGCAAGCAAAGTAGTTGGCTTTATGGCTGAGCACTTATGGACATTAGTTGTCTTAATAGTTGGGTTACTTTTTAGTAAAATAAAGACTAGTAATCCTAAGCCAGTTAATCCAAAAACAAGTGCTGTCTTTTCATATTCATGATCATCATTTTTTTCGATTTCATGACTTCGTGGACTTCGTGACTTCGTGAACTTCGTGATCTTCGTGAACTTTGTGATCTTTGGGTTGTGGATGACTTATTGTTATTGCTGGCTTAGAATTTATGTCGTTTTTTTTTTTTTTCCCGATCTTTTGTTCATCACCTGCCACAAGAATTTCATTATAGTTTATTATTGTTCCTATCTGAATCTGAAGCTTGAGGTCAGAAGGCAGCATGTATAGACCAGTGCCAACAGCAAAGTCTACTTTCGATCTTGCGTATTGTAAAACATTTTGGTACCTTTTAATACTTGAAGGTAAACTGCAGAATTAATGGCGTCCTCTAAATTTGCTAAGTACTGTTTTTTGTGCGTCAAAGCCAGTAGAAGGATCAATTATGTTAGATTTCGTTTGTGCTTGCGAACCTAACAAACACCAAACATAAGTACGAATAGAGTCGTTTTTATTCGTTCTACTCCCTGCTCTGGTTAGACCCTTAGATGTGTCCAAAATAAATGTTGTCCACGCTGTTTTATGTTCTTGCTCTATGGACCCGAGGCGAACAGCTGTACCTGAAGAGAAAGATGTGTAAGCAGGATTCCAGTCATATTTATACTTTCTGTGCACGCCCCAATAATAAAGAGTGCCTAAACCATGATTAAGATCCAACTTTTGTCTAAAGTCTGTCCTAACATTAACATTGAATTCGTTACAGATCCTTTCAAAAGCCTTCATATCTATTCTGTTGCTGAATGGATTAAATGGTTTGTCATTTTGTAATGGCGCTTGCAGTTCAGTTAAAATACGTCTAAAGGTGTAATAGAAATGAAATCTATACACTGACCTCACCAAAGGATCAGGATGATTTAAATGATCAGCATACGACACTCCACACCCAGTTGATGCACAAAACACAGCAAAGTTTAACTGGTTCTGATAAAACTGCATCGGATGACTGAACCATACTTTCGGGATGTTGTCGTTTTTAATAGGAGGGTTAAGATATTTGTTCAATGGAGTACTAACCTTTACTTGAAAGGCGTCAGACTGAGTCACAGAAATGTCAAGAGTATCAGTTGTTATATTTTTAAGATTGTAGTGCGGTCCAACAGAATATTTTGCATCAGTATATTTAAATGGATTCATTTTTATATTGTTTTAAAAATGTTTGTAACAATAACAACTCAAGACAGTCCTTCATTTTTAAAGTATGCTATTGAAAACGAATGCGGAACCCAAAGGGTTGCACTCCATGAAATTTTTTTACAAAGTCGTATGGTTTAATATAAGTGAATCCAAGAAGAATAATACGGTTCAAAAATTTGACAATAGAGAGGCGCAGTTAGCCGGTTAACTATACCTGATGGTTATTACGGGTTTTTTTGCTCACTAAAAGAAGTAATGAGTGAATTCGACATTACTCTCAAACTTAACAATGCAAATCTGAAAGCATGTTGACATTTAAACCTGAAGAAGAAGAAGTAGGTTACTTTTTTGATGTGGAGCTAGCTAAAATGTTAGGCTTTGCAACTGCCCATCAAAACTTTTATATATTTTAAGTTACACAAAACAAAACTACTTATGAGGGAGAAAATCCGCTCTCGATCTCGCATTATTCATTACTATATATTCATTTAGATGAGCTGAGTACTGATGAAAACTTATATGATGGAATGCCCTCAACTGTTTTAAGAGCTCTTCCATCAGGAAAAGCTGCATATTGCGATTATGAAATTATACAATTCCCTAATTTACAGTTTAAAAAATTAGCTTGTGGGAGGGTTGAATCATTTAATATAAAAATCACAGATAAAACAGGAAAAGTCGTAAAATGTGATAACCTACATATTGTCTTAGAAATAAAATAATGATTTGTAATAAAAAATAATGTCGCGTGGACCAGAAGAACCGGGGGTTACATTAGCGCCAGTGGTGTATAACGTTAATTAAAAGACCTTGCCGACACTGAGGACTTTGAACAGAACGGTGAAATAAACACTTTGTATGGTTTTGAGTACACCAAAGATGGTTATTATAAACGCAAAGAGGTTAGCGACAACAAAAGGTTTCCTAGACTAGAACAACTGCGTAATGTAGAAGCAGACAGTGTAGGTCAGTGAAATAAAATAGTTCGAAAAACTGACAACAAATGGCACATAGAACCACAAGTAGAATGGGACATAAAATATGAATTCATAAGTCCATTTACATTCTTTGACCGTCAAAAAAGTTTCAGAAAAGCACTCAACTCTGGTCCTTTACATGTAAGTCTTATGCCAGAGGACAATAGTCGGAGAGAGATCGGAATAAAGCCTTTTGGAAACAAACAGTACATCCTCCACAGAAAAGAATCAGTTACAAAGGAAGCTTCTACAAAATTACAGTTCTTTCCGCGAATGAAATTAGAAGAAACGTTCACAATAATATTTGAAATTTCTGTCTTAAAAGATGAGAAGAGTGATGGAGTTTGGGCGTCAGTGACAATCTTATGAAAGGAATTCTTATTAGCTGGCAAAACTTAGACGTTGAAAGACTTAAAGTTACTGTTGTTGTTCTTTACGACGGTGAGAATATGAAGGTTATAACACAACTAGCGATAAAATCAATATCAGTCTAAATAGAAACAATCTGACTGAACTGAATTGGATTAATATTACACATTTAGATCTTATAGGATTTTATTATATACTGAACAAGTTTTAACAGATAGTATGATGATACAGATAATAACTGGATTAGATTAAATTCTGTTATAAAACTATGGAGCAGTTAAACTTTATGACAAAAAAAAACCTCATTGTGCATTGATTTGCGGGCAAACTGGTTGTGGAAAAACAATATTTGTTCTTGACCTATTACAAAGTTTATCGTTGTAACTTTGAACATATATAGTAATTTTTTGCCCAACATAAAGTGGAATCAATCATATCATGATCGAATGTTTATATGGACAGATGATAACATATATTTGGTTGATCCTAGCAATAAACTAAGTGAGTGTTTAGAATACTTTTATAAACTGTTTGAAGGAACGCAGACACTATTTATTATTGATGACTGTTCGGCAGAGAGAGACATAGTTAAAAAAAGAAATACTTTATCTAAACTGGCTTTCAGTGGAAGACATGCTGGGATAAGTGTGTGGATTTTATGTCAAAATATAACTCTGTTTTAAAAGACTTTAGAGAACAATTAAAGACCGTTTTTTATTTTACATGAAAGACAGAGATTCTTTTGATGAATGTATACGCGAAAATGATGTTATTGAGGATGAACAAGAGAAACGTAGAATTAAGCAAAAACTAAAATCTCAAAAGTTTTGTAAATTAGTATTAAAAACAGATAATCCTACACA
>JADBJO010034958.1:0-12836 GCA_016801955.1 Conus betulinus
TCGAATCCCATCAAGAAGTTATGTGGGTTTTTTTTCTGCCCGACCGGCTCCCTACCCATGAGTTGAGTTTGGCTGCGGACTCAGTTGGGAAGACTGGGACCACACGTCGAGTTTCATCCACTTATGGATGCGTTTCGGAGAGTGTTGCTCAAATTTCCTGACCAACACTGCAGTGTCCTGTATCTCTCGGGCCTGGTTGACGCCGGGATATATATTATGAAAGGAAGCGTAGAGTACAGCCCTGTCATGTAGTCTCAGACCGGAATGGAAATCCTTAGCATCGGGGGCTTAGTAGGTGGTGTCCTGCGTATGTTAATCAGAACAGGCGCCACTGAACACCAACCGGAAGTGACTCGGCAGCAGTGCAAGTGTCTCACTTCCGGATGGGTTGTCTCTTGACGGCTTTGATATTGACTGCTCCCTGTGATTGCCGGTGCCGGGGCCACGGCGGTGCCGAGCCAGGCTGTGGCTGTGGACGGGGCGTTGGAATGAGTGGCGTTGGTGCACTGCCTCTGAGGGAAGCGCAGAAGTTGGGACAGCAAAAAAAAAAAAAAAAAAAAAAAAAAAAAAAAAGAAACGCTGAACCCTACGGAGGAGAGGCAACTTACCCCCGTAAAACGGGGACGTTCAAGATTCGGAAGCCAAGAGAAACATCATCGCAAGAGTGGGTAGTAAATACAGTGAAATGGAAAGACAAACCTCTTGCAAAACGAGAATGACATCACTGTGTAAGGAGATACTGAAACCTTTGAAATACTGAAACCTCTGAAACAAAAAGTGCTAACACCCCTATGAAAGGAAGACGCACGTGAAAAGTTCACACAACCCTGCTGAAGAAAAAGATAAAAAACACATAAAGGACGAAAGACAATCCTATCAAAGAAAACTGCTAAAGCTATGAAAGCAGAGCCAACATGCCTCATGTGAAAAAGACATTACCCTTGGACAGAATGCCGTACTAGACCCCCAAAGTCGTATGAAAGTAGACGATATGAAAGTCTATAAAACAAGGCATTTCACTGTAACAGATGCAAACGAAAAATGACAAAACCGATCCTTGTGAAATGAGGACAGTAAATCCTATGCAAGGACACTCCTTCATATGACACAGATACTGAATCCTGTGAAAGGACATCTACTACTGAAGTCTGTGAAAGACCAATCCACGGGAATATAAAGCAGACTGAAAATTTTAGGACACTGATTTGAAAGGCCACTAACTCCCATGAAAAAGGACACCTAGCCTTCGATAAGACATCAAATCCTGTCAAAAGAGGACATGCAGGCATTTAGCCATGCAAGGAAAGGAAACTCATCTCTTAAGAAAAAAAAAAAGATGCTAAACCCCATAGAACAAAATACACTGAACCCTATGAAAGCAAAAGACTTTAAAACCTGACGGAATGGTTTTTACATGTTTGGCACTAATTACTATGCCGGACTTTCAGTGGACCATGGGATTTTCAGATCAGGGGGTACCAGGTGCGCACTAGGAAATATTCCAGGAGCAGGTGCCAAGACTTCCTCTGAAGCTCTGCGCTCAGACCCCAACGAATCTGAAAACATGCGTCCATGTTCCAGATCCCCGGGAAATCGGGCATGCTACATCACCGAGTCAGCCTTTGATGCCTTTCCTGAAGCATTCCTCTGGTATTCCCCGTTGTTCACCCCTTGTCTACAGAAAGAGCCAGCAAAGGGAACCACATCAACCATGTGGATTATACGAGAGACGACCCTGATAAAGAGAAAACTCACACCACCTGCGAAGAAAAGACAGGGACTCCAGCAAATGAACAACTCTACGAAAGAGCGGTATTTAAAATCTGTGAGGGGAGATTACTTCTGCTTGAAGAAAAGCTAGATGCTACGAAAGAGACATTAATTCCTGAAAAAAGAACTCGTTACATCCTCGAAAAAGAATGAGGGGACAGACACTAAAACATACACAAGAACAAAACTTTTAATTTCCTGTACCAAATTCAGTTTATTTCATCGAGGTGGTGTCACTGCGACCGAACGAGTCCATATACGCTACACCCACATCTGCTAAGTTTTGAGACCACACTGCGGATGATTTAAAGCGGATGGATAAAATGATTAAAGAGTGTGATAGGAGAAAATTTAAGAAGAGCGTCTCGTGGCTTCCACTTACATCATGTCTGACCATGCATAAACGCAAACACATTGGTCAGACCTTGAGTACCTACCTATCATTGGTTGCGCCATTACCCTTGTGTATGTGGTGAGTGTACACCTGTGTGTGTATGGGTTGCGGGGCATGGGCCCATGCATATGTGCCAGTTGTATGTGGTGCGCGCATGTGCGTGCGAGTATGATGTGTGTGTATGCTGTGTATAAGCACGTGCATGTGTGTTTTGGTGTGCGCGAACGCGTTTGTGTGTGTGCACGCTTACGCCTGTGTGCGTGCGTGCGTGTGCAGAACTGCACGTGCATGTGTGATTTGTGGGCTTTGTGTGACCACGTTCCGCGCTCATTTCACCTATCTGACAGGTTGTTTGCATATAATTGTGTGTGTGTGTGTGTTGTTGGGTATGTGTATGTGTATGTGTGTGTGTGTGTGCACGCGCATGAGTATGTGCGCTTGCAGGCATGTGCATGTGCATATGTGTGTGTGCCTAGAACAGCGGCGCATGTGTGCTCGCGTGTGTATGTATGGCGTGCATGTACGAGTGTGCGCGCGTGCGTGCGTGTGCCTGCAAACAGTGTAGGAAGAAAAAGAGAAGAAATGAGGAGGAAAAACACCACCCACTTATCTTGTACTAGCTCCATTCTCTGAGGTCACGTGACCTGGTCTCCTGTTTCCCTGGCCCGCTGATGTCGCTGTTCCGTGCCTTTTTCGACATTAAAAAAAATCCGCGTTTTTCTTTGCAGCTTTGATTTTCAGGCTAATCATCATCATAAACTTTTTCTAATCGACTACAGGAAGTACAGGCGGAGGAAGACAATGGCATAACTGCAATGAAACTGCTACTTTGAGTAATACGTCAGACCATATCTGTCATATGTCAGACCACATGTGTCACGTAATATGTCAGATCACGTGTGTCACGTAATATGTAGACCATGTGTGTCACGTAATATGTCAGACCACGTGTGTCACGTAATATGTCAGACCACGTGTGTCACGTAATATGTCAGACCACGTGTGTCCACGTACTATGTCAGACCACGTGTGTCACGTACTATGTCAGACCATGTGTGTCCACGTACTATGTCAGACCATGTGTGTCCCGTACTATGTCAGACCATGTGTGTCACGTACTATGTCAGACCATGTGTGTCACGTACTATGTCAGACCATGTGTGTCACGTAATATGTCAGACCATGTGTGTCACGTAATATGTCAGACCATGTGTGTCACGTAAGTATGTCAGACCATGTGTGTCACGTACTATGGCAGACCATGTGTGTCACGTACTATGGCAGACCATGTGTGTGTGTTACGTAATGGTGAGACACATGTGGTGTCACGTAACTACGTCAGACCATGTCGTAATGTCGTGTAATGTGTCACGACGTCAGACCATGTGTGTAATATATCAGTCGTGTCGTGCGCACGATAACATTTCAGTCGAATGCAAATGTATGGCTGTCTACAGGGGAGAGAGGAAGGAGGGGGGTGGGGGGAGGGGGGGGGGGGGGGGCGGCGTCATCCATAGTGTTAGAGAGTGGCAATGTTTATTATGAAGTCCACCAATCACAAAATGTTAACAGTGATGGTGCAGTAGTGGGAGATGGGGGATTTTTTTTTTTTTTTTTTTTTTTTTTTACACTACATAAGAAAATTTCTACTCTTGGTCCTTAAGGACAACATACATTCTGTTTGAGTCAAAGGTGAAGAGACGTTTTGAAACTTTAAGAAGTTGAATCGGAGGTTGGGTTGTTTGCATTTTGTTTCAAATTTTTCTTCTTTTTATTAGTCATTAGTTTATGTATCAAATGACGCAACGCACTCTGCAAACCGCCACGCCACTGACGAATAAAAAGCTCTCCCTTTGAATTATCTTTCGTCTCTTCGGTCAAACATGGCAGAATTCCGAGACTTGACAGTTCCGAATTTCGGCAAAATCTGTTTTTAGACTAAACCGATTAAATAAGCTATGATAAATCCAGGCATTCGAGACCCGTTTTCAGATCGATGGGATTATCTCCATATCACAGACATGAACAGTAACCAAAACAACTGTCCGGCAGAAAAAAAAAACAAAAAGCCATGCTAGACAGCATCCTCTGTAAAGTCCGTTGCTTGCCTTGTATCGGGCGTGTCTAGGGCAACGACTCCCTGTCAACCACAAGCCAACAGTGGAAGGGGGACGTCGGAGAGACGGGCGGGTCCAAAGGCGGCTTAGACATGTGTAGACTGTACTCGTTGAAGACCCTCCACACAAACGGCCCCACTGTGAGGACAGTTAACAATGAGACCCTCCACACAAAGACTGTACTCGTTAAGAGACCTCCACACAAACGGCCCACTGTGAGGACACAATGAGCATGTAAAGACTGTACTCGTTAAGAGAACCCCACACAAACGGCCCACTGTGAGGACACAATGAGACATGTAAAGACTGTACTCGTTAAGACCCTCCACACAAACGGCCACTGTGAGGACACAATGAGACATGTAAAGACTGTACTCGTTAAGACCCTCCACACAAACGGCCTACTGTGAGGACACAATGAGACATGTAAAGACTGTACTCGTTGAGACCCTCCACACAAACGGCCGACTGTGAGGACACAATGAGACATGTAAAGACTGTACTCGTTAAGACCCTCCACACAAACGGCCTACTGTGAGGACACAATGAGACATGTAAAGACTGTACTCGTTAAGACCCTCCACACAAACGCCCGACTGTGAGGACACAATGAGACATGTAAAGACTGTACTCGTTAAGACCCTCCACACAAACGGCCCACTGTGAGGACACAATGAGCATGTAAAGACTGTACTCGTTAAGACCCTCCACACAAACGGCCCACTGTGAGGACACAATGATATACAGCGAACTGACACCGATGCCATTTGCTCTGTTCTTTCTCTTCACCGTAGCCCTGCTCTGCACTGTTCCCCTGTTTTATCCATACTGGATCGGTTTTATCCGTACTGGACCGGTATCCGTACTCCGTTCTATGTTTGGACCGGTTTATTCCGATGTCATTACGATTTTATCTATACGGGTCGGTTTTATCCATACTGGACCGAACACCGAGCTGATGTCAATGATCTCTGATCAACAGTCTGACAAAACATTCTTCAATGACAGCTGGAGGTCTAATGTCATGTGGACTGGTTTCATTCTATGTTGGGCATTACAATCTAACAACTGGTCCTGAAAGTTGGGCACTGTAGGTGCCTCTAAAAATAAACCATTCAACTAGGACCCCGATTCCATTTTAGGGCAATTTCAACTCTTTGATAAAATGAAACCAAAAGTTTTATATTTGCAGAAGCTGTTAGTAAAACATTATATTGTAACGACATTTTTTCATGACAAGAAAATTTGGAAAACGTTCTTTTTTTTTTATTTAACGTATATACTCACGTATTCAACAACTGGCACGTAAAAAAAAAATCCCCTTCTACACCCCGTCCCCACCTCCCGCCCGTTCCTTCCCCACACATCAAGTCCCCCTCCCCCCCCCCCCGCCCCCCCCCCAAAAAAAAATCCTTCCATCAATCCGTCTGGTAGCATCATTCAAACGGTTAGGACATCTTTGAAGGATGGGTCTAATAGATGTGGATCATTTGCACGAATACTCCACTTTGAAAACAAATGTTCAAAACACTCCGTTTTCAATCCTTAGCGACTGTCCAACGTGTTCACCTGCGCCTCAGTGTAGCAGTCTGTTGTGCTGTCATCTTGTTTTCCCGTTGTGCTGTCTCCCTGTGTCTTCTGTGTAGCAGTCTGTTGTGCTGTCACCTTGTTCCCGGTGCTGTCTTCTGTGTAGCAGTCTGTTGTGCTGTCACCTTGTGTTCCGGTTGCTGTCTTCTGTGTAGCAGTCTGTTGTGCCGTCACCTTGTTCCCGGTGCACGTCTTCTGTGTAGCAGTCTGTTGTGCCGTCACCTTGTTCCCGGTGCTGTCTTCTGTGTAGCAGTCTGTTGTGCTGTCACCTTTGTTTCCCGGTGCTGTCTCTCTGTTGTAGCAGTCTGTTGTGCGGTCACCTTGTTTCCGGTGCTGTCTCTTCTGTGTAGCAGTCTGTTGTGCCGTCACCTTGTTCCCGGTGCTGTCTTCTGTGTAGCAGTCTGTTGTGCTGTCAATAGTCTGTTGTGCTGTCACCTTGTTCCCGGTGCCGTCTGTCTTCTGTGTAGCAGTCCTGTTGTGCTGTCACCTTGTTCCCGGTGCCGTCTCTTCTGTGTAGCAGTCTGTTGTGCTGTCACCTTGTTCCCGGTGCCGTCTCTTCTGTGTAGCAGTCTGTTGTGTGTCACCTTGTTCCCGGTGCCGTCTCTGTGTAGCAGTCTGTGTGTGCTGTCACCTGTGTTTCCGGTGCAGTCTCTTCTGTGTAAGCAGTCCGGTGTTGTGCTGTAGCACCTTGTTGCTGTCACCTTGTTCCCGGTGCCGTCTCTTCTGTGTAGCAGTCTGTTGTGCTGTCACCTTGTTCCCGGTGCCGTCTCTTCTGTGTAGCAGTCTGTGTGCTGTCACCTTGTTCCCGGTGCCGTTCTCTTCTGTGTAGCAGTCTGTTGTGCTTGTCACCTTGTTCCCGGTGCTGTCTCTTCTCTGTAGCCATCCATGTTGCCTGGCGTCTCTAAGGGTTGTCCCTCTTGTTCCCAGGTCTCCTCACGCTGTCGTCATCCAGTTTCGGGGTGTCTCCCCAGGGCTGTCATCGTGCTTCCGGCGTCTCCCCCAGGGCTGTTCGTCGTGCTTCCGGCGTGCCTCCCCCAGGGCTGTCATGGTGCTTCGTCCAGCGTCTCCCCAGGGCTGTCATGGTGCTTCGGCGTCCCCCCCAGGCTGTCATCGTGTTTCCAGCCGTCTCCCCCAGGCTGTCATGGTGCTTCCGGCGTCTCCCAGGCTGTCATCGTGCTTCCAGCGTCCTCACCCGGGCTGTCATGGGGCTTCCGGCGTCTCCCCCAAGGGCTGTCATGGTGGTTTCCGGCGGTCTCACCCCCAGGGGTCATGGTGATTCCGGCGTCTCCCCAGGGCTGTCCATGGTGCTCCGGCGTCTCCCAGGGATGTCATGGTGCTTCCGAGTCGTCTCTCCAGGGCTGTCAATGGTGCTTCTAGCGTCTACGGCCCAGGGAGGTCATGGTGCTTCCGGCGTCTCCCCAGGGGCTTTGCGGCATGGTGCTTCTAGCGATCCCAAGGCTGTAATCGTGTTTCCGGCGTCTCCCCCAGGCTATCATCCCTGTTCAAAACGAATGAAATCCATTCAATCGTCATTCGTGCGGGCATCGTGGTATTTATAGATCTATGAAATCGCGGCGCGCGCGTCTGTGTGTGTATGGGGGGGGGGGGAGATTGCCAGAGTGTGTGTGAGAGGTGTGTGGTGTGTGTATAATGGGCACGCGCGCTGTGTGGGTATGTGTTGTCGGTGGTGGCTGTGTTTGTGTGTGTGGCTGTGGTTGTGTGTGTGGCCTGTGTGTGTGTGTGTGTGGTGTGTGTGTGTGTGGGGGTGTGTGTGGTGTGTGTGCGTGTGTTGCCGCGTGACGTGCGTGTGCATGTGTTCCGTAACAGGGAATCAGGGGAGAGAGAGAGAGAGAGAGGATGAGAGGACGAGACTGATTGAGAGGAGGAGAGCCGAGAGAGGAGAGAGTTGTCCGAGCGTGTGCGTGCGCGCATTTGCAAGTGGTGCCAGCTTCCCGCATGGAAAAGAACAATGCGCCAAGGGGGAAAATAAGATGCTTAATAAACCTTTGCCCTCAATAGTGTCTCTGGCCCGGTTGTTGTAACTGACAGCACTGACGTTATACAATGGAAGCTTTACATGCATGTGCTCCTAACTCATTACGGTCCAGAAATGAGAATGCAAATGTTTCCAGAATGTGTCACTTACCTGGGTTCAAATCGTTGTATTACCCTGTCCTCTCTGCTATGAAAACCAAGGATGGTGCGCTATGGATCCGGGGGCCTGGTACCGGATTCTGGACAGTGGCCCACAACCCCTAAAACCTGCCCCACAAACTAAAACAAAAAGCCACCAGATATGAATTAAAAATAAAAAAACAAACCTCAGACTTGGATCCATGGGGACTGACTCAAAACCAAGTCGCTAATCCCCAAGACAAGGACACCACATCCTATAAGAAACATACCAAGGGTCTAATAAAGGGATACAAAGAAAACGAGAAAGAATACCTAAGTACTGAAAAAAGACGCTTCATTCTGAGAGATAAAAGAAAAAGGTATGGCCTTCCGAAAGGGAAAAGCCCATTATGTAAAAAAAGAGAAAGACACTAGACGCTATGAAAGGAACATTTTACACTTAACATCCCTAGTGAGGAGGAAACACCACACACTAACCCTTATCACAAGAGTTTGATGAGTCATGAAAAATTAGCACCATAACTCTGTGGAAAGACGGCCACCGTTCCCTATCAATAAAGACTCGAAGTCCTGTGAAAGAAGAACATAACCATCGAAACAAACCAACGACCAACCCGGTAGTGAACCTGAGCTGATGAAGCCCCGAGAAAGCCAGCCCACTAAACCTGTCGTGAAAGTTAGTCGCTAAGACCACGTTGAAAGGGGAACACCAAACTCTGATTAGCTAACCAGGTAAAAAATCATTTCTGCGGAAAGGACTACGAAAGAAAGGGACCAAACCGGTTTCAAAAAAATGAATACTACACTCGATGAAAGGATTGAGTAAGGGCGCTAGGAAACATGACGTTAAAAACCTGAGAAATAAGGGACAACACCGTGAAAGTGAGGAAAAGAAATCATCACCGAAGAATACTGTAACTGGTCAGGTCTATCCTCCCCGTTCCCACCGTTGCCCGCTTTGCTAGTGTGCGTAAGATCCCGCGTGTTTGTGGTGTGTGTGTGTGACGTGTGTGTGTGTGTGTGTGTGTGTGGGTCCCTGTGCAGCGCGCGGCGCATGGTGCTGTGAGATGCGTATAAGCCGAATTTCACCATGTCAAAAACTATGGGGTTCAAAGCTCGTGTTCCTGGTGTGATCCTTTTAAATTTAAAAAAATAGTCAAACCATCGCCTGCCAAAGTGCGGCCCGTCCAGTGTGTGACTCGAGTCTACCAGAAACTCAACGAGTGGCGTTGTGAAACGGACGTATCCCACCTCTACTTACCGTTCAAGCTTTGTCGGTTTGTATCCCTCTGACATCATAGTATTTTCCAATCTATTATCAACGATAACATACTGCCCATCAGGCCAAATTTATATCATCTTTTTCCCATTAGCTGAAATTTATTTCCATTCTGTGCATACAGTCGCATTTTTATAGCAAAATGCTTACTGCGATTTGGGGGAAATATTACAGCCCCACGTACTGAGTTAACAGCTGGATAGATGCCTATGTTTTTTGTTTTATCTCAGGGGTCTTGGCACGATTCATACGTAGCTTCCTTGTGAAGTTTAATCACAAATTGGAACACATCAATGAAGTTCAACCTTTAACTATAACTCGGTGTCATCCTGGGAAAGTCAATCTGTTTTCGAAATTAAAAAACAAAAGACTACCGAAATGTTCAGTCTTACAAACGGTTGTCAGTAAAGAGGTGCTCTAACGACCTTTATGAACCGAACGTTTTCAGTCATTTTTTTCATTCAAATTATCCGTTACGGCGTGCACCCTGCCCCCCAGCCCACCCCACTGTTCCCGCTCCTCCCCATCTCCTAATGTCTTTCCCAGCTTCTACCTCCCTCCTTATACAGTCTCTATTATTTCCAAGGGGTTGGTGCATATCTTGGTGGGATTAAGACATGTTAATATATAGTTTATTCGCAAATTGGCAGAACTGTTCAGTGATACTGGAAGTAAAAAGAAGGGAGCTAACCAATATTTAATTTCTAGTTGTTAGCCTGTCAAAGGTGCTCACCTATATCTGTTTGTAGCGGTCGTTTGTGTGGTCACAGGGTGTTCCTGCTATGGCCTTTCTTCTGGGGGCTCCGCTCTGTTTCCAGTGTCCTCCCTCGGGCTGTCATCCGGTTCGCCGTTGATTCTCTCCTTGGCTGCCGTTCGGTTCCCTGTGTTTTAGTTCCTCTGGCGAGGTTTCCGAAAACGCTCATCTGAGAAAGGCTGACGTCTGAGGTATGAAAGGAAAAAGAAATGTTTTGTGCATCAGTGATCGCGAACAGGAATCAACAGTTTTTCTTGTGAAACAGTTATATAAACTGACATGAAAAAGGAGAACAAATCATGTACAAAGGAAAACTATTTCTTGTGAAGCAGATAACATCCACCCATTGAAACGGACAACACTAAATCATGTGTAAAGGACACAAAGCCCTAGGAGGAAAGAACACTGAACCCTGCGAAGGAAAGTGGACACAAATTCAGCAGAATCAAAGCACGCCTCATCTACCAGACCAGTGCGCTGGGTGCATCTATACAATACAAGTAAAGCTAGGAACATTTCAATTTTTAAACGAACGGTAAATGATTACCAAAAACAAATCACTGACAAGCAAATATGTTTTATGGGATTGCTACTTTGTAAGAGCGTAAGTTACGATTTTGCGTGTGGTAAACACCCTCACCCTCCCCCCACCCCACTCTACCTGAAAACACAGACAACTGCTAGGTTGGTTTTACAAAATTAGGACAGTGTGAACACTATGGCTCAATACTGTCGGTACGATCGATATTTTACAAAGTTCCTTTTTTTCTTGTAATTTATCGTTTATAGGAAAAGTAAAACTGGCATATATTTTAAAAATCAAGCATTTACTGTACCTGGCTATGGCACACTGCTGACAGTCACGGGGCTGGACGGGTTCATTCACTGGCAACGTGGGAACTCTGGGCATTCTCACGGTGACCCCAGCAGTTCCTGAGTTTCACCCAAAGCATTTATTCCTTACACAAATGACAGACCAAGTGGGAATCTGACTGAGAGGTGAAACACTTTCAGCGTTTGAAATGTTGTCACAGGTTAAGCTATGGTCAGGCCCACTGTTTTCCAGCCTCTTCTTCGTGTGCCTTATCTGTGTCATGTCCCTCATTAGAAGTGGAGGACAATGATATGTGTCCAGAGTTGCAGACATCAGTGGAACACTTTCACCGGTAACATCCCGGTAGACAGGACCAACAATCTGTGAGAAGACGTCCCTGAGGAACTTTCAGGCAAGAGCAATGAGGTTACTGTTCTTTTTCAAGTGACTGTATTCCTCCAAGACAAGACCAGTCTGGTTCGCACTGGCGTTGACATATCTATTGATGCCTAGAATCCACGGCTTCATGGACAGTTCTGAAAAGATGAAGATCCCTTGGAAAACTGATCCCAGGGTGCTTGTAGCTCCTCAAATTGCCTCTATCAATGAAAGACCAGCTGAAAGATACCAGCAACTCGACACGTAGTGAATCATGGAAAAAGGGGGCCTGTCCAGAACGAATCAGGACGTTAGTGACACCAGTAGGTACAAAACACTCTACACATTTAGATTGTATGCATCTTGCCCTCCCAGCATTAAACGACCCAACACATTATCCAGTGACTAACACGACCGTACAGGGACGTTTTGTTGAAGGATCTGTTGTGGAAGAGAAACACGTGTTGTGGTATAGCAAGCACAGCACATTGTTCTGGTCTGTTCCAACGGGCGGTTCCAGAGCTCCTTTGTGAGCACACACCAGGAACGACTTGTGGAACTAGCTCCAGATTCACCACTTCACAACTGAATCAGATGATCGTTCCAACAAGTTACGTAAGAGCCCACAATATTGACGCCCACATTACCCAGGCAAAGGCTTACTCAAGTACGTGTTTGATCACAAGGAGGAAACTCAGGAACAACAAAAGTTTTCCTGAAGCATAACCTCTGAACATTCACCATGGGCTGTTCCAGACACTATTGTGAGTACAGACCAGAAACGAGACATGACCTAGCTCCAGATTCACTAAATCTAATGAGTCTGAAGTCAGTTTCAATAGTATGCATACGAGCCATGTATTGGCCCCATTACACAGGGCAAGAGATACTCAGAAGTACAAGGTGAATCACTAAGAAACGGTTTCAAGTAGAGGACAAATCTTCCTGAAGCCAATCCTCTGCAAAATTTACAGTTTCCTTGGCAGTTCCAAATTTCGCGAGTACCACCAGGATCGAACTTGTGGAATTAAGCTTCAGATCCGGAGCACCCAAAGAATCTGTTGTCAGTTCCACAGGTCACGTACGAGCCACATATTATCCCATTACTCAGGCAAGGGATACCCAGAAAGTACCAGGTGATCACTAGGAAACCCTTCAGGAATAACAAAAACTTTCTGCTGAAGCATCTCCCTCTGGTACCGCTGTTCTGCAACTTCGTTCCACGGACACTTGAACACGGGAACCGGAGAAGGCCCTGCCTGGCACAGGAAAGCCAGAGGCTTAGTGCTCCAAACACCACAGATTCTGATTCCTGGTGGCTTCAAATTCATTCTGTTCACAGACATTGATGCTGATGCCTTTAGTCTGTTCACACAAGATCTGCATGCCTGTGGCCTGCAGTCTGTTCACCACAGATCTGATGCCTGTGGCCTTAAGTCTATTCACGCACAACTCTAGATTGCCTGTGGACTTACAGGTATGTTTACACCACAGAATTGATGCCTGTGGCCTTCAGTCTGTTCATCCACAGATTGATGCCTGTGGCCTTCAGTACTTTTTCAAACCCTTATGGACAGTGGGTGGTCAGCTGATAAGCCGACGTGAAA
>JADBJO010034959.1:0-12835 GCA_016801955.1 Conus betulinus
AAGCATGCCAGTGAAAGACGTTTGCCATCCGCTAGCAAACCTCCTCTTCTCATTACCCTCATGATGTATGACCTTAAGCTGACCGTCTCTGACCAGCCTTCACGTGAGCCACACAATGACAGGTAGACCATCCTCTGCCTCTCGCCGACAGATGAACTGATGCTATCCTCGCCCATCACTATGTCTAGCGCTGCTCTTTCACAGAGTTGTCTTCACCGTCAGGACTGGAGGTAGCGATTAAACAGTAAGTACCTGACACGGGGGTAGTGAAAATTCCCGTCTGTCCGTTGTAGCCATTCCCCACGTTGGTGATGACATCGTCGCACACGATGGTCTGGGGTTCAGTGGCTGTGACAGGGTCCCACAGTGTAGCGTGGAATGCTACTTGCATTTTGATGTTGTCTGTAAAAGATAAGACACAGGAAAATACGATCTGTTACAACTGCTCTTAATGTATGCCAGCAGATTCTCGTTCTCACACGCACAAGCACCAGAAGACAGACATACACACACACACGCGCGCGCGCGAGCGTGCGCACGCACAGACGTATATACGTACGTAATACATGCATATAAACACACACACACACACACACACACACACACACACACACACACACACACACACGCGCACACACACACACACACACCACACACACACAGCGCGAGAATCTCTAATACGTATCTCACTACCACGACAAATCGTAATGTGTGCGTGCGTGCGTGCGTGTGCGTGTGTGTGTGTGTGTGTGTGTGTTGTGTGTGTGTGTGTGTGTGTGTGTGTGTGTGTGTGTGTGTGTGAACATACGCAAGAATTAATCATTAGGTATGAATACTATTGTAGTCATCTCTCTCTTTCTCTCTCTCTCTCTCTCTCTCTCTCTCTCTCTCTCTCTCTCTCTCTCTCTCACACCACACACACACACACAACCACACACACACACACACACACACACACACACACACACACACACACACACACACACACACACACACAACACACACACACACATGTGCGCGCGCGTACGCACGCACGCATATCTATATCTCTCCATCTATCTATCTGTCTTTTAAAGATAATCAACCACCAGCCTTGGGGGCAAGACACGAAAAAATTTATTGCATTTGTCTACTTCTTTAGTTCGATCCAAATTAAAGTATGGCCAAGAAGTTTATTTTTCTGCTCCAAAATATCTTTTGAAAAAGCTACAAAGTTTGGATAGCAAAGCAGTAAAATTGGCCCTAGGGGTTCCATTTCATGCAAATACTATCAAAAGTTATCAAGCTGCAGAGATGTTACCTTTTGGAGAACAACGGCTCTTAGACGTATCAAAATATGTGATCAGAAGCCTGTCAGTTAAGAACTCAGTTACAGCAGAACTATTGATGGACCAAACGAGCTAGAAATATCATTTATTTACAACCAATTAGAAAATTACACGTATAAGCTTATGTGATTGTAACATTGATTTATCAACAATTTCTGAAGATCCCATCACGCCTAAGATTCCCCCTTGGGAGCATTTGTGTGGGAATTTTGATTACAATTACACAAGTGTTTCTAAAACTGAAAACTTTAATCTCTTGGTTAGTGATGTCAGAGTTCATCTTGACAAGTTTTATAGTAATCACCTGAAAATTTACACTGATGGCTCAGTCCTAGATAACACTGGTAGTGGTTCTGGTTTTGTCATTCCTAGTCTAAATGTCCAAAAGAATTATCATCTTGGCAAAGGGTTTTCCATATTTACAGCAGAATTGTATGCAATATTGATGGCTTTGAGCTACATTTATGATGCTCCTATGCCTTTTCATAATATTCTCATATGTGTGGATTCTAAATCTGTCTTGCAATCTCTAGAGCATTGGGACGGTAAGGCTCGGAAAGACTTACTTTTTGATATTCATCACCTCATACACTGTTTGAGGATTCATGGAATATGTATTGACTTCTGCTGGGTTCCCTCTCATAGTGGTTTGAAATGGAACGAAGTAGCAGATATTCTTGCTAAAGCTGGAGCTAAACATTGCCCTGATTGTAATTCTTTATCTTCACTGAAAATATCTTCGTCAGAAAGTTTGCTAAAATTAGAAAGTTGTGTGTATAACAGATTTGTGGAGAAAATCTTAAATATGTAAATACTTGTCCTCGTCACATTTCCAAGATAGTAACAAAACTCAAGTTGAATGCATGGAACACAAAATATTCTTGCCACGTTCTTTGTACTTGTGGTAAGCCTATTTCAAATTGCCCAGTTTGCTTTGATGCGCGTTTTTTATTATTTGTTATTTTTTTCCTATCTATGTGTGTATATGAGATTTTCGCAAAGCACAACAGCTGTCGCATGCGGGTCCTGCTGTCCTCCGCTTTGGTGGCACAATGTAACTATTGAAAGCCCTCACTGAGGGCAGATTTCTCCTCATAGTCCCTTTTCCTTTGGTGGAACAATGTAGCTGTTGAAAGCCCTCACTGTGGACAGATTTCTCCTCATAGTCCCTTTTTCCTTTGGTGAACAATGTAACTATTAAAAGCCCTCACTGAGGACAGATTTCTCCTCATAGTCCCTTTTCCTTTGGTGGAACAATGTAACTATTGAAAGCCCTCACTGAAGACAGATTTCTCCTCATAGTCCTTTTTCCTTTGGTGGAACAATGTAACTATTGAAAGCCCTCACTGAGGACAGATTTCTCCTCATAGTCCCTTTTCCTTAAACGCAAGTCTATCAGTCTTTTTAACATTATACATTTTAACTGAGACGGATTGTGATGTTTCCCCTCCCCCTCTGTGGAAATTTAAGGAGTTTGAGTAGGTTCTGCCTGCCTGCCTGCCTGCCTGTCTGTCTGTCTGTCTAGCTATCTATTTATCTCTCTATGTCTCTCTCTGTATCTATATCTAGAAAGATAGATAGGCAAACGTGTCGTACCGAAATCGCTTCATATACGAAGCTTTTGCCGATTTCTTTCAATGGGGAACATCTACCTATTCCGTAAAATGGGCATCAATTTGTCGAATGCGTGAATAAGGTTGAAAAGTTGCCTGTTCCACGGAATCGGCAGCAGATTGCGCGGAATCAGTTGTCAGTAACGTGGAATCAGCAATATCCCTTATTACCCGGAATCGGCAACGATAGTTAAATGCATACAGTAGAAAGAAACTCGTGGAGAGCGTGGCAGCAGAGAGTCCTCAGAAGAGAAGCCCCCTTCAAGCAAGTGTTTCGGCCCTTATCTCCTGACACTCTAGGGGGGTTGGGCCACACCCGGTTCATGCTCCGGATGTCCCTCCCTGCCCCCTTTTTTTTTCCCCATCTTGGGACAAGCCATGGCTGGGATTCGAACCCATGCCCCCTCTGGACATGCTCATTTTCCACTTTATGACTCGCGCACTAACCACTGAGCCACTGGGACACCTGATATTTGTAGGAAAGTTAAGCCTTATGAAGTTCACTTTTTGTTCCTCCGTGACCAGATCCAGCTTGAACACCTCTCTGCTGCTTCTGCCATTGCTTTCAGGGCTCTGTTTTTTTTCCCTCCCTGCAACTGAGAGCTGTTTCATGAGGCTGTATGCAGACGTTCCTACAACCCCCCCCCCCCCCCCCCCCCCCAGCTCCAATTTCTGCAGTGAGGACTTTGACCTGATAGCCTTCTCTCCTAAGGCTGTTTGCCGGATCAGCATACTTTTCAGTCTTGTAGATTTGAGCTGCCTCCATTCTGTTCTCATATGGCACCGTGAGCTCGATCATGATCAGCTGTTTGGTTGACTGAGAGTGGACTACTATGTCTGATCTCATGCCACTCTTGCTGATGATCTCTGGGTGACTCTTCCATTCTAGGAGGTCTGCAGTGCACTCCCAGTCATCTGCCCCGTCCAGCAGACTCTGCCTGCATGTTCCGAGTGGCACTGTTGTTTTTGGCCATGATTCACTGCCTCCTGCCGTGAAGAATGTTGCAGGTGCTTTTGGTGTGTGGTGTTGGTACTAGCCCAGACTACTTGTACAATCTCTTTGAGCACTTGGTTGTGCCTCCATGTGTACCTTCCTTGGCCAGGGCTACCTTACATGAGCTTAGGACATGCTCCACTGTTTGTTTTTCATGGCAGAGGGGGCATGAAGGATCGTCTGTTTTTTCCCCACTTCACCAGGTTTGCATTTGAGGGCAGAAGGTCATATGCAGATCTGAGAATGAAGCTGATCCTGAGAGGGGCCATGTGCCAAATGTCATTCCAATTGAGACTTCTTTGGAGTGCATTCTCCCACGTTGTCCATTGCCCTTGCTGGCTCTGCTGGACTGCTTTTTTTGAGTTTTTTTTGGTCTTCTTCTTTTCTCATCTCCTGAATCATCATGTCTCTTTTGGCTTTCCTTTGGCCTTTGACCATCATTCAGAAACACGTAGGCCTAGCATGTTTTAGTTATTAACGCAACAATACTCTGGAATATCAATATATTTTCTGATGTATGATGAATAATGTTTCACATTGGAAAGGTGTCTCAAGCTGGAATAACAGCTTTGAAGAAAGAAGCCAGTTTAACAAGATGCAAAGCATACAAACGTACTCCCAGTTTATTTTGAATACGCATGTACATGTCAAGGGCATGTTTACTATAAAATACCCATAATCTACCAAACCTTATCAAACCCCACCAATATGTGAGAAGTGACGGCAAAATAGCGGTTTTAACGGTTATTTTAAGCGAGGTACACTTTTGAAACTAGTATTTTAGTCCTCACTGGGCTAAAGCCTGTGTACATACCAAATTTCATCCAGATCCGACAATATGTCAAGAATAACGGTTTTCAACGTCAAATTTTGAAACACTATATGGACGTGTCATTTGTGTGTGTGATAACCTTTCTATTTACCAAATTTCATAAAAAATCCACCAATTCATAAAAAAAAACAACGGCAAAAAAAAAACAAAAAAAAACGATTTTAACCTATGTACACTTTTGAAACTGGTGTTTTAGTCCTCAGTGGGCCAAAGCCTGTGTACATACCAAATTTCATCCAAATCGGACAATATGTCAAGAATAACGGTTTTTAACGGTCACATTTTGAAACACTATATAGAAGTGCCATTTGTGTGTGACAGTCTTTCTATATACCAAATTTCATTAAAATCCACCCATATAGAAGAAATAACGGCAAAATAACAGTTTTTAACGGTTTTTTTAATCGATTTTCAGCATTACATGACTTACATATGGAAAGAGACTCTGATTTGTCACAAGATCATCCAAACCGCTTATGAATCGGCGAAGTACTTTCAGACATGTTCCATAAAGAAGTAAAACCAGTTTGGGCCGTTGTAGCCGTTAGTAACGGCTATTCTGGTAAAATAACCATCGGCATCATCCGTGACCCATAATGAACATACCTACAATTTTCAGAAAGATCAGCCCAGAAATTTTGTCTGGAGCGAGTGGAACACATTTTGACCACGGACAGACAGACAGACAGACAGACAGACAGATTTCTTCGTTCCCATTGTAAAGTACTCCCTGTTCTGTAAGAACTGGGAGTACAACAAAATTTAATTATTGTGGCATGTCTCTGAAAAATAACGAACAATAAAATCAGTTTTTGTTTGATTCTTTTTTTTTTTTTTTTTCAATTTTGTTGTTAATTCGTATGTGGCATACTATTCACTTTTTCGTTTTCGGCAACGAAAACACATCTTCCAGACAGAATGTCTTCGTTTACATATATTTCTTACCTTCTTTCTTTCTCCCACCCCACCCTTTTTCTCGGTCAGTAGTACTCGGCTTTTTTTTTACTGACTGATTTTTTTTCACGAACTTATGATGATGGTAATGATGATGATGATGACGATGATGATGATGATGATGACTGAGAGTACTTATATATCGCCCATCGTCCGTTTGAGACCAAGCTCTAAGCGCTTTACAATTCACACTTTTCCTTTACAAAACGGGCTGTTTACCTAAGTAGAGCCGACTAAAGAGTTGCCTGCTATATCCTCACCCTGCTGATATCCTCATTCAGAATATGGTCAGAATCCTCTGTGATATCCAGCTCGATAACGTAACTTTCACAAGCCTCAGTTTCATGACATTTAAACACATTTTTAAAAGTGACTACACCATTCATCAATATCAATGTTATCGCTGTTAATATTTGTTAGCTCTCCGTAGCTCATGTTTTTTTTTTTTTAACTCTTTCCAAAACATGGAGGAATTCTTAATCACCTGTAGTGCCGAGATTAGTGCTGCAGGTCTTAGGTTCAATCCCCGTCAAACACATTTATTTGTGGGATTCTCTTTCGGCCCAGCCAGCTACTATCCAGCGTGAAGAGTGCTGTGGACTTAATGAGGAGCACTGCAGCAACACACTTGACTTTCAGACCACTCCATGGAATTGTTTCCTAACATGGTGCTCAGATGGCTTCACCGGCACCGCAGGTTTCTTGACATTCTGCACCGGGATCTGTCTGGAAGTCAGGGAGGTGGAAAGGCCAGGGATAGGATGGGAAGCACAGAAGATCAGATAAAGACCCCTCTACCACCCGCACAAAATACAGAAAAAGGATTTAAAGGAAAACAAGATAGTTTGTCTCTTTCACCTCATGTAACACATATTCATTATCATATTAAGATCCTAAAAAAAAAAGCAAAATGCACCAGTAGCTTGTATTGAGAACGTAGAGTGAAACAGGCGGAACAACAAAATAGTCTACTCACTCAGTCGGGTCTCCAGTCCGGCAATGGCAGTGGTGTCCTTCTTACACAGATCTTTCAGCTGACCCGCGTCTGTCTTCAGGGACCGGACCTCTGACGTCAGCTTGTCCTGGTCCGTTTTTAACTTGGTCTGGTCCACCTGGAGTTGATCCACGTGACCCTCAACGTTTGTCAGCTTTGTCTGGTGCTGGTCGTGTTCAGACTGAAGTTGTTTCATGTCTGTCTGAAGCTTATCACAGTCTGTCTGAAGCTTATCACAGTCTGTCTGAAGCTTATCACAGTCTGTCTGAAGCTTCTTTTGGTTTGTCTGGATCTGGTCATGGCCCATCTTCAAAGTGCTGAGATCACTGCGGAAGCTGTCATTATCCTGACACAGCAGACTGGTTTTATCTCTGATGTGAACAAAATCACGTCGCTGTGACGTCAGGTCATCTCTCAGTGACGTCATCTCTTTCTGTAGAACGGTGAAGTCATCAGATACTTTGGCGTTGTTGTCTTGAACGGCCACCAGATCTCTGTACAGTAAGGCGTTCTGGGCCTGAAGTCCTGCAGTCACTTTCTCATTCTGTGTGAACCTGGCAGATAGGTCCTGCAGTTGTGCCGTCAGTTCACCAATCAAAGAACTGATGTTCTCTGGAAGATCAGCATTCTGGCGTCTTAAGGTCCCTGTTTGTTCGGAGATCCCAGAAGGTTGTTGTCCATCAGCAACTTCAGGATCGGTACTGCCAGAATCCACGTTTGATCCAGTAGCAACGACGGTACTCATGAAGTCGCTGACATACTGCTGCAAGACGTGTGTGCTACTGTCGGCGATGGCGTACGTCAGTAGGGCTTCATCGTTTGCCTTCTCCAGCAACTCCTCAAAATGACGGCGAGTGGATTCTGTGAGGAATTCATCTTTAGCATCTGTAGGATGACATCCAGAAGTCTTGTCTTTAGCTCTGTTCAAGACTTCGCGGGCGAGAGAGGTTGTGTTCATCAAAGAGTCCCTCAGAGCCTGTGTCACGTCTCTCAGACTCGTCAGACTGGTGTCACGAGCCTCTGTAGCGCAATGTAGCAGTGTGGTGTAGCGCACATGGATGTCCCGTTCTATGTCTCTTTCTCTCTCCAGGGCCAGTTTTCTTCTCCTCTTCAGCCACTTTCTTCAGCACGTCTTCCATCCTCTGCACCAGATCCTGGCTCTCCTTTCCAACAGACTGTGCCCCTGCACTGCCAGTGCTGTCTGTGATGAGGGAGGCGGCTGGAGACTTGCACAGCTTGTCGTGTGACCGACGGCAGCGGCTGCAGAAATAGTTGACACAGTTGGCGCATTGGAACTCAGCCTTTTGGCCTTCCTCGCAAAGGTCACAGAGCAGAGGTGAAGGGTCATCTGCAGCTTCTTCTTCAAGGTAGAAGTTCGTCTGGTAAACAACCACACACACACACACACACACACACACACACACACACACTTAAGCGTGTTCCGCAGTGTGCATTGGAAACACTACTCACACTGTATAACAAAGTATTCAAAATGTCAAGAAACCCGAATTTAGAAATTCGCCTTTGACCAAGTGTAAATACGAAGCCAGACAACTCGCCAGCCAGTCACTTACATAATGTGTGATTATGGGAGGACGTTAGAAGGGTGGGTGTTTGAACATGTGTTACATGCTTAACATTAGCTCACTCGATCCAGATTGCAGTCTTAAATATGATTTATAATGACCTTCACTAAAGCCATATCTTTCGACGCACTTTTACGTTGTTATTAATGAAAATCTCACACTCCTGTAATGTTCACCAGATTAGTGTATCGGGGTCTTTTTAAAGTCTCTTTTGATGTCCGGTTTCAACCTTATGGTTTAAAGATGCTTAAGTTAAAACCGGTAAAGACCGCACAGAACAATTTGTTTACAAATAGCGAACCTAATTTCCGGGTCTGAAGTGAATGGATATTTGTAGATAGATTTACATGTTTTTAGTTTCATTTCACGTTTTGTTTTCCTTGACGGTTCTTGTTTCTTCATGTGTTCTTACTCCGGACATGTGAACGGACAATTTCAAGAATACATTACGTCTGTATCTTAACTGGAGGTGAAGTATATCACATGTTCTACAGTCCATTTATTTTATCCGCATGCAAATTCAGAAGCCTGCAGAGGGTATGTTAAACATGATAATTGCTTTCCAGTAAGGAATTTTCCTTGATCCTTCATTCTTCATGTTGTCCTTCCTGTTACTTCTTTTTTTCTGCACCACACACATAGTTCTCACCATTTATATGAAGAGTATGAAAATAAAATGAAGTAATTTTCTATGCTATAGATGTGGAAATCTTTCCCTCTTGATTTCCTTCTTTTGGCAGATATGTATTCACACACAAACTCATGCGTGCATACGTGTATGCATGTGCGTGTACATACACACATAACACATAAAATCACAAACACACTCTCCTTCACACACAAACACACACACACACACACACACACACACACACACACACACACACACACACACACACACCACACACACACACAACACACACACACACACACACACACACACACACACACACACACACACACACACACACACACGCACACACACACACGTCTCCATACCTAAAATGTCAGAAAGCCAGTGTGGTTTTTCCCTTACCTGTAACTGGCTGACCCCTCCTGAGGGCACCAGAACAGAGGTACGACAGGTGGGACAGGTCAAGGTGGCAGGTGAGTCTGTCTGAACTGTACCTTCACCCCCTTGTGCACTGCTCGACATCTGATAAAAAAAAAAACACAGTTTACTGCACGATGTGTGTCACATGAAAATTGACAGCCACCACTATCCTCTCTCTCTCCCTCTCTCTGTCCATCTCTCTCTCTCATTCTCACACACACACCACACACACACACACACACACACACACACACACACACACACACACACACACACACACACACGCACGCACGCACACACACACACACGCGCGCGCGCACACACACCTTTGGGCTATCAGTTTATGTCATTTTACAAACACCAAGTTTCACACCCTCAGCCCCCTTTTCCTCTCAAGCCCTTCCCTCCATCCGTCTGGCTTTCTTTCTTCCAAGCTGACGCTATGATAAGACAGGACAGTGACAACAATATGACGGAGTTTGGACGTAAATGTAGCGCAGGTTGTAACCACCACTAATTTCCTTGCCCTTCTTGGCAGATAGGGGCGTGTTTCTGGCGAAAACCGCCAGAGTCGAGTACTTTCTGGGCCACCCACATCACTAGAAAAGAGGGCGTCACCACAATGCTGTCATCCCATCCTATGTATTTCATTACGTGAATCCCATGAACTGGCCAAATGTTTTTTTGCCGTGGGTCTGAACATCTCTTGCAGGTGTAGGTATTGTAATGTCGTTTATCAGCACATGGGCTGAAAACATGCCAAGATCTGAGAGATTGTCATCTCTTGTCCAAACTACAATATCTCACACTGCACGTGCTGGGAAGTGACTGTCTCCTTTCAGATTGCTAACACTCCCCACTCCACCCCTCTTGAGTCATGATGTTTAGCTTAGTGCTCAAAAAAGGGAGATCAGTCCTCCCCCTTTCGATGACCCATTATATGCTGTAAGGCAGACCATAGTTAAATTTCAGTGTGTTTAAATTCATCACTGATGAATGTCCGAGAGGTGGAAGTTCATCTCTCTACTTTAAGATCCTGTGCCAAGTTTCACAGATCGTCCAAAGAGTAAACTAGAAATTTCTTTTGATGACTAGTTCTGTAAAGTTGCTCCTTCCACCAGCAATAAGAGAGAGGGAGGAGGTGAATGCTGATAGAAAATCTACCCTAGAATTCTAATAGAGAACACACTCTGAATCCTTCCCTAAGAGGACCTCAGCTGCCTCCCCTGCTTATCACAACGTGAAGGCCATGTCATCGGCTACCATCACAAAAAACCGTTTGGTGTATTCCATTAATTCTGTCTGTTAAGATATACTATGGATTGAAACAGAGGCAAGAGCTCTGACGAAAGAAATAGAAACAGAAAGCCCAAGGGAATCACTATACGCAGGTTACACTTGATCGAATAGCAGACCTACTTTAAAACCCACCACAATGACAGAAGTTTTACTGTTAAACATTGGCTTTGTGTTCCACCACACCGCAGACAACATGGAATGGTCCTACACGGTTCATTTTCATCCCTCCCCCTAATACATTCATACACTCCACCATCCCCTTGCCTCTCCCCTTTGCTCCTCTCTCTCTCTCTCTCTCTCTCTCTCTCTCTCTCTCTCTCTCTCTCTCTCTCTCTCTCTCTCTCATCTGTTACCCTTTTGGAGTTAAAAAGTCTCTCGCTCTCTCATTCATCTGTTACCCTTGGGAAACTTCTCCTTTCTCTCTCTCTCTCTCTCTCTCTCCTCTCTCTATCTCTCTCTCTCTCTCTCCCCCTCTCTTTCTCTCTCTCCCCCCTCTCTCTCTCTGTGGTCTCTGTCTGTCTGTCTGTCTCTCTGTCTCTCTCTCTCTCTCTCTCTCTCTCTCTCTGTGTCACTGTATCTCTTTTTTCACCAACCATTTTTTCTCAACTCAATCACAATGCCACTCTTCTAATTTTTCGGCCACGTGGTCTTTTTCAAGACAAAAAGGCCGCATAGCCGAAAATTAGAAGAGTGGCATTGTTGATCTTGTGTACAGTTTTTCTTCCCTTTGGAGGACTATTGTATTTTTTTCTCGTTCGCCTCAGTTACGGATAAAGGGGGGTTCAAAGTATTTTTTGTAGGAAATTGTCGGGAAATTGGTCAGAGGATGAGTGGAGGGAAGTAAAGGGGAAAGGAGAGGTGGTGGGGGGGGGGGGGGGGGGGGTTGAGGGCATTGTTTTGCTCTCACCAGCAGCAGATCGAAAGAACTCCAGGTTTAAGACCATGGTCCTTCAGAACACTGTAGCCATTTCATTCTTCCAAGACTGTTCACAGCAGTGTAGTATTGAAGATACCCGAAATCAATTGTTTAAACCCATAGTTGTTCGGATGTAGTGACCAAGAAACGAGTTGGAGTCGTTAACTATTTTTGCGACTAATCAATGTGTGATTATTAGACTGTGGATGCATGCATGTGCCCACAGTGGTGTGTATATAGACATGTCCGTGTTGAGAGAGAGAGAGGAGGAGAGAGAGAGAGAGAGGAGAGAGGAGAAGAGAGATAGAGAGAAGGCAGAATACTGAAGGCATAGGTCTATAGCAATGTGGACCATGGAAAGAGTGGTATTAGTTTTTTTTTTAAAAACCATGAGTTTCTTGCAGTTGTAATACTGTTAGAGAGCAAGTGTAAACAGTCCACATTGAATGTATTTGTCTATTCCCACGTTTCACGGGACCACCTCGTGTGGACTGGGAAGGGTGGTGGAGGAAGAGGGGGAAATGGTAGGCGGAAGAACCCACTGACCTACTTTCAGTTTATTCCCAGTTCAAGCTGAATGCAGACACAGCTTGCAAGTTGATCTGTACACATTGCCTCTGTCTCGAGTAAGACCCCTGGGTCTAAAAAATATCAGTGTGGCGACATGGGATTACAGTGTAATTGATTCTTGACACTACAGACACCTCTGTCAGGCGCTGTCAGCATAGCAGCCGTTGTGGAATCTGAAGTAGCAGTTACAGGTTTAATGGCAGTAGTAGGTACAGCATTAGCATGGGACCACATAGCAACAGTAATGGTGCTGGATACAATTAACATTGTAAGTAGTTGTAGAAGTAGCTGTAAATATAAGTAGTAGAGGTTATTGCTACATTACCAGACCATCACAACAAAAACAACGCATCAAACAAATATTGTTCGGTGAATAACCGTCCTACTTACACTCCAGTCACGTACTCAATCTCTAATATACACCCCAAAACACCAGGCATTCACCCCATTCCTTCCCAATACAACACAACCACACACACACACACACCACAACCACCCACACACACACAACACATTCATTATACAGACAACTCAATTAACCATGGTACACTGGCCGCGCGCGCGCGCGCACAAAAACAAAACACACACCAAAACATCGATTGAAGACCACAACACACCAACACACACACACACATACACCACCAACACACACCACACACACCACACGCTAGGGACACAGTACATAGGACACCACA